>SJYQ01096268.1:17412-69641 GCA_006410935.1 Redunca redunca
TCTTCAGAGTAATCAAATAAATTTTTCACCTTTCACATGAGGAGACTGAGGCTCTTATAGGAAATACACTTACCTTAACATTGGCAACCCTATTTTCTAAGTAAAAAGTATTCACTGACCTGAGACCTACTATTCAAAACTATTTTGATATGGAGAATGCAGAACACGGGGCTGTTCTGTTAAGAACGTATAGTGGAATGGCCAAATTAGGAGTAGATGCCCAACTCCTACCCAGGCATCTATCAACTCCAGCTGCTTCTGAAAGGCTGTACCTTCTGACATTCAACGGGTCAAAAGATGACACAGTGACCCTCATGTGAAGCCGCTACTGAGAAAATTATTCAAGAGGCATGAATAATTAAAGTCAATAACCTACTCTAAGTTTGGTGAATAGTTTTTTTATCCTACCATCTAGTTCCAATGAATGAGTCATAACCCCCTGGAATGTTGGCTTGAAAAAGATTCTGAGGTCCTATCAGAACTCCTGGGGAAGGAGAGTCTTGATTGATAAGCAGTATCTGGCATGGACAAAGGAGGGCAATGAAAGTCTAATCCATGTTTATGTCATTTATGGAATAAAGGGAGAATTTGCCACTAGATTTCAGCCAGCACGTGGCACAGTGCTTTGTATATGGTGGGCACTGAATGAGTATATGATGAAGGAAGAAAAGGAAGGGAGGGAGGGAGGTGGGAGAAAACAGAGGGAGGGTGGAAGGTACACAGAATCAATCATAGTCACAGAGCTTTAAAATTCTGATGGTTAAATAATTAGCAGAAAACCTCTGCTACACACTAATTCACCCTCCAGACAGGCTTCCTGTAAAATCTGGATGGAACAGAAAGTGGGCCTTTTCTCTGGAGATTCATCCCAGCATGGCTTCACCATGACCACCATAATTTCATTTCTCTTCTCCGATAGGGAAGGTTGAAGTGGCTCAGAGGCCGTGGGGTCCTTGAGTCAGTGGATGATTTCTAAAATCCATTTGGAGTTTAGTAGCTCAGTGCCTGAACTTTGGGCCATTGAGGACACTTCGCTTTAAACAGAGGTGTTTTCAAATTTACAAATTCAGTTTTTAAGCAAATCAAACAGGTTAAAATTTCAAAGAAATCTGAATATTTTACAGGAAATATTAGAATTCTCCTGGAAAATGAGGACTCCTAATGTACACCCTTATTAATCTGATTTTTTTCTAATAAAACTTTTGTTGAAATGAAGGGTATCTCCCTGTGATCTCAGGAGTATATATGCGTTTGGTACTAGAAACACCCTAAGTGTGCTTTATGAAATTTGTATTACCGGTAAAATTTTTCATAAAAGTTATTTTAACAAACAATAAATTGTAACTAGTATGTTCTGCCTCTGTGTCCAACTATGTAAACCTATTTTCTTTCACTTCCTCATTAGCGTCTACAGACTTTTATTAAACATTCTGGTTTGTAGAGGAAATAATATTTGACAACAATGTACATGTTTTTGTTATAAAAACCCTGTGGGTGTGACAAAATGAATTAATCTTAAATTTTTTACTAAGTGTAGGAAGCCAGTCTGACAAGGCTACATTCTGTGTGATTCTGTGTATGTGATATCCCAGAAAAGGCAAAATTGTAGACAGAAAATAGATCAGAAGCTGCCGGGAATTGGGGAAGGAGAAAAGGTTACATAGGGGAAGCACTGGGGATTTTTTTATGTTTGTGAATTATTCTGCACAAAATTTGCATTGGTGGGTCGTGACACTGTGTATTTGCCGAAACCCACAGGACTTTACAGCACGAAGAATGAATCTAAAGACTGTAAATTTAAAAATATATCAGTTGGGAGACTGGACAACTGCAAGACAGAATATAGACAGAGACCAAAGAATCTGTTTTGCAAACGTGTGGCATGACCTCACTGAAGGGGGAAGGAGTAAAGCACTGATGTAAGCAGCTTCTAAAATGAGAAGATAGGGACTTTCCTGGCAAGTCCAGTGGTTAAGATCCTGAGCTTCTGCTGTGGGGAACATGGGTTCAGTCCCTGGTTGGGGAAGTTCCACATGCCACTAGATGCATTTAAAAAAAAAAAAAGAGTTCCCTTAAGGTGGTCCCTGGTTTTCACTTCCTTCGTGGTCCAATGGTTAAGAATCTGCCTTGTGATGTAGGGAATGTCGGTTTGATCCAGGCCGAAAAAGTAAGATCCCACATACCACAGGGCAATTGAGCACACAGGCTGCAACAGAAGAACCTGCATGACTCAATGAAGATTCTGCACGCCGCAGCTAAGACTGAATGCAGCTAAATAAATAAATATTTAAAAATAAAATAAAATGAGTAGGGATGGTAAGACTAAAGTCAAAAGGAAACATCCATAATCACTATCCTCTGGCTGGTAGAACTGCTTCTCCTGGGGATTCAGGTGAACAACTCTGATACTACTGTAAACATATCCTGGGATTGAACAAATAAGTAAACGGGTGGCAGATGGCGGGAGGCAGGATGCTCACTGTTGGAAAAGGAGGTTATGCATAAGTGATGGGGAGAAAATAAAATAAACGAAGCATGCAATAATGACACTGGAGATGTTAACACGAACTCGTGTTTACCTTAATACAGACACAGATGGGGAGATAATGATATGAATGTGTGTGTACATGTGAGTTCGTATATACACACATATTATCTCACTCTGTCTACTAAGAGGGGCTAGAAACAACAGCATGCCCATAGCAACGAGCACATCTAGCATCCAGGTGTTCATTTTCCAATAAAGGAGTTGAGTTCCTCAAAAAAAGTAGTTGACTCTAGTACTGAAGCAGGAAAAATCCAAGATGAGGCTAAAGCATCTTATACCAGCAGAAACTAAGGAAGCGCAAAATAAAACCCTGCAACGGGGATATGTCAAAGGTATACAGAAGGCAATCGAAATGAAACGGTCAAAGATAAAACAATTTGAGCAACAAAGTAGTAATAGATAACTCAAAATATAAAATAACTATATCATATAATAAATTATATACACATATCATCGCTACTGCTGCTAAGTCATGTCAGTCGTGTCCGACTCTGTGTGACCCCATAGACGGCAGCCCATCAGGCTCCCATCCCTGGGATTCTCCAGACAAGAACACTGGAGTGGGTTGCCATCTCCTTCTCCAATGCGTGAAAGTGAAGAGTGAAAGTGAACTCGCTCAGTCGTGTCCGACACTTCCAGACCCTGTGGACTGCAGCCTACCAGGCTCCTCTGTCCATGGGATTTCCCAGGCAAGAGTACTGGAGTGGGTTGCCATTGCCTTCTCCATACATATCATAAATGAAATATAATAGGTAATTGAATGAATAAATAAATGGGAGAGCATAGACAAACCTGTAGAAATAAATTGCAAACAATTTATGCAGATTGTTCTCCATTCAAGGAGAAACCTTCACATAGTGACTTCTTTCTTAAGAGGACAGTATAGGGAGAGAGGAAATCAAGTCTCGAACGTTAGTGTTAGTGGGTCTCAGAATCAACTGGGGAGCTAATTAAAACACAGATCCTGGGCACATCCCTCTACTTTTCAATTCAAATAACCCTCCAGGTGATTCTGATGCCCACTAAACTGTTTGAGATTATGCGTGCTCAGTCACTAAGTTGATTTCGACTCTTATCGACGCTATGGACTGTTGCCCGCCATGCTCCTCTTTCCGTGGGTTTCTCCAGGCAAGAATACTGGAGTGGGTTGCATGCTGTGCCCTTCTCCAGGAGATCTTTCTGACCCAGGGATCGAACCACTGTCTCCTGTGTCTCCTGCCTTGGCAGGCAGATTCTTTACCACTGCGCCACCTGGGAAGCAATAAAATGTTTGAGAACCATTGCTCTAATGTGTGCAGGGAATTGATATTGTTTCCAGGACCAGGATTTGTTTGCAGGGATGTAGACGTTAATGGTGGAGAAGGAAATGGCAACCCACTCCAGTGTTCTTGCCTGGAAAATCCCATGGATGGAGGAGCCTGGTGGGCTGCAGTCCATGGGGTCGCGAAGAGTCGGACACAACTGGACGACTTCACTTTCACTCTTCACTTTCATGCATTGGAGAAGACAATGGCAACCCACTCCAGTGTTCTTGCCTGGAGAATCCCAGGGCCAGGGGAGCCTGGTGGGCTGCTGTCTCTGGGGTCGCACAGAGTCGGACACGACTGAAGCATCTTAACAGCAGCAGCAGCAGAGGTTAATGGGAGGGAGTGTTTGCCTATAGACGATGTGCTCATTGTACCCTTCCTGGTTGTGGTCCTCTGTACCCATTGTCCCCTGTGACTGCCTCTCATTCAGCTTGGTGAGCAGATGACCACAATGAGGGGGAAATGCACCCACTGTCCATAGTCTTTCCACACCCCGCTCCCCACCCAGCTGGCACAATCACGTGTCAGCTGAGCTTAACAAGGGTAGGTGGGCTTCCACCTGGGTTCAGTGAGGGAAGATCTGTTAGCTGCTTGGTTCCTAATTCAGATGCCCCTGGATTTGAGATCAACCTTTTGGGAGGAGTCTCACCTCTCCTACATTTTGCCACAAATTAGAAACCAGAATCTGCTTTCAAAGTGACTAGTATACTCAGAAAGGCTCCTTACTTGAAAAAGTCCCCAGGAAATGCATGGTGATTTAAAGAAGCGGTTTGGGATGGGCCATTGGGGATGGACTAGAAATGGTAGGGAAGGCAGTAAACAAAAGGGGAAAAAGACAAGGGCCCTTCAGGTGGCGCTAGTGGTGAAGAATCCACCTGTCCATGCAGGAGATGCAACAGACACAGGCTCAATCCCAGGCTCAGGAAGAAGATCTCCTGGAGAAGGAAATGGCTACTCACTCCAGTATTTTTGCCTGGAGAATCTCGTGGACAGAGGAGCATGGTGGGGTATAGTCCACAGGGTTGCAAAGAGTCAGACATGGCTGAGCACAGCACTGCAAGGGGAAAGAAATCAAGAGAGAAAGGTGGGCTGGTTTTACATACAAACTCACACTCACACACACACACACATCCTCTCTCCACGACAGTGGTTCTCAACCTGAACTACATGTTAGAATCACTTGGGAAACTTTAGAGACCCAGATGCCAAGGTCATACACCAAACCAGTGACATCAGGCTCTCTGAGGCTGAGATCCAAACCTCAGACATTTTTTAAGTTCCCCAGGTAACTCCAATGTGCAGCCAAAGTGGAAAATAACAGTGCTGGGGGTTACGCCTACTGTGCATTTTTTAAACAAGTTTGATCAAGTCTTGCTTCACCTCCCATTACTTCTGCCTTTAATTCCCTCATGGAATGTGTTCAGAGACAATCTGGCTCCCCAAATCTCTCAAACCTGAATATATCCTTTGTAAGTAGAAAATTGGACACCACTTAGCAGAAAATTTAAATATGTTTAAAATAGGTCTACCTTTTCAATTTCATGAACAGAAATCTACCCTGAAGAAATATTCACACATGTCCACAAAGATTCATGACTACTCTCTGCAGGAGTTTGAAACAAGAAAAAAAAGGGGGACACAATCAAACTGTCTACCAATCAATAATACTGGGTTGGTCAAGAAGTTCATTTGGGCTTGTTTGTACCATCTTGACCCAAATGAACCTTTTGGCCAGCCCAAGATATAACATAACCTTACAGTGAAAACTGTTGTAGTCCTTAAGAAAGAACGAAACAAATTTGTACTTATAAATATGGAGTAAGAGATGCCCAGACAGAGGGCACAGCGTGTGCAAAGACTCTGGAGTGAAAGTGTGTCACTTTGGAGGCATATAAAAGTGGCCAGTGTGATTAAAAGGAGCGAGGCCTGGGAGGCAGAATTAGGAAGAGGAAGGCTGAATGCTGGTCCCCGCAGAGATATGCCTGTGTCCTGATCCACGGGACCTGCGAATGTGACCTTATTTGAAGAAAAAGTGTCTTTGCAAAAAAATTATCTGGGGTTGAAGCGATCATCTTGGATTATCTGAGTGGGCCCTGATCCAAGGACAAGTGTCCTCATAAGAGGCATACAGAAGAAATGTACGCAGGAGACGAGGCAATGTGAAGATGGAAGCAGAGATTGGACCTACGTGGCCACAAACCCAGGAAGGCTGGGGCAGCTACCTTGAAACAGGCAAAGATTGGGCCTCCCCCAGAGTTTCTAGAGGGTGCTCAGCCCAGCTAAACCTTGATTTTGGACATCTAGTCTCTAGATGCAAGAATATTGTTTCAAGTTAGCCAGCTTGTGGTAGCAGCCCTTGTTGTTTTAGTTGCTAAGTCATGTCTGACCCTTTGCAACCCCATAGACTATGTAGCCCACCAGGCTCCTCTGTCCATGGTATTTTTCAGGCAAGAATACAGTACTGGACTGGGTTGCCACTTCCTTCTCCAGGGGATCTTCCCAGACCTGGGATCAAACCTGTACCTCCTGCCTGGCAGGTAGAATCCTTACCAATGAGCCACCAAACACTAATATAAGTCTCAGAGGCTCCATCAGAGGCCTTCAGTGATCTTGCAGGCTATTTATTGTAAGGACTTATCTTTTACTCCCCAAATGGGAAGTCAGGGGGAGATTCTGGGTAGAGAAGTGACACAATCTGACTCATTTTCTTACAGAATTGCTCTGGCTGCTGTTATTGAATAAAGTATGTAGTTCTGAGTTCCTTAATTTTTTTGTAACCAAACTGTAATTTGTCTTCTAATTCTTTAAGAAGGAATATGAATTTTAAAAATAAAAAAATAAGACTGGAATAGATTCTAAATTAATAAACATCTCACAAAACAACGAATAAAAGCAAGCATTTAAAAGGTAGTTCTCATTGCTGTTCTTAGTTTCTCAGTTGACTCTTTGCAACCCCATGGAATGTAGCCCCCCAGGCTCCTCTCTCCATGGGATTCTCCAGGCAAGAATACTGGAGTGGGTTGCCATGCCCTCCTCCAGGGGATCTTCTCAACCCAGGAAGTGAACCAGGGTCTCCTGCACTACAGCTGGATTCTTTACCAGCTGAGCCACCAGGGAAGTAACTGACATCAATGATAGCCTGCGCTTCCTGATGTGAAGAAGTATTCTTGCTAAAAATAACCTGCACCCAGCCATTGGGAAACTGACAAATTCAGGTAGCAGTACATTCTACAAGATGAGAGATCTGGACTCTGAAACTGTCAGTATCTTAAAAGACCAAAAAAGGGTGAAAGGATGGAACTGTTCAAAAAGGGTCTAAAGATATAAGATTTTTAAAATAAAAAACTGACTACACAGGAAAGAAAAAAGGCTAGGCTGAATGACCAAGCCGGCCAAGGAGTCTCTCCCAGCATTACCCGCTGGTGTCAGGATTTGCTCATCAAAAGGTCCAAGGTCCTGGTGGAGGATCAGCTCTCTCATTAGGATGGCAAAGCTGTAAACATCTCCCTTTGGGGTGCCAGACCAGGGCACCTGGGCGAGCCACAGTGGTTCTGGGGCTGTCCAGTAAGAACTCTGCAAAGCCAAGATTGTCAAAGGTCAGAGCTGCTGGGTGGAACAGGAAAAGTCACCCCTTCTCTTTCCAGGAAGCACAGGAGCCCTGAAAGTATCCAGCCCCTGAGAAGTTGGCCCTGACGTTTGGAGACATCTCCGTGTTCACACACTTGGGGGCCCATGTGGGTGAATATGGAGAAACTAATGATGATGATCCTGCCCTAACAAGTTAACAGCAGTTAACTCATGACTGTGCAATTACAGGCAGCTTTTCTTTTCCTTTCTCCTTTCTGTACTGCCTACATTTAAAAAAAAAATCATGTAACAATTCATAGAACATAAAACTACTTGAAAGTGAACAACTCAGTGGCATCGAGAACCCTGGCAATGCCATACAGCTAGTACATCTAGTTCCAAAACATTTCTGACACCCCAAAGTAAAACTTGAATCCATGAACCAGTTTCTGACCATTTCCCTCACCTCCCAACTCCTGCCAACCACCAATCCTCATTCTGTCTCCACAGATGTATCTGTGCTGGATATTTTATAAACTTACATCTCTTTTGTGGGGATGTTTATAGATTTTTATATCATTATAGGCTACAATCTTGAAAAGAAAATATAGTGCAGGATGTGGAGGAAGAAACGGCTACTAACAGGTTTTCAACATTTCCCCCCTTGTCTTTTCTGCAAGATACCATGTTATAGACACCTCCCCACGTGCACACAGCAAAGCTGCTGGCCACATGCTGCTTCAGAGAGAGGCAGTCAAAGCGGAGCACACTGGGCTCACTAGGGCCCAGGACAGTGCAAGGCAAGACTCAAGAATGCTCATTAAGCCTGGCCAAGTAGAAAGAGTCATAGAGTCTCAATTCACACACATGTGCAGGAGGGTTGGACTCCAGGTGGTGTCTTGTCTCGAGGTGTACATCAGAATCACTTGAGAGGCTTTTAGAAAGCAACACAGATGGCCAGACCCCATCTTCATAAGTTCTGATTCAGTTGGCACGAGATGGGACCCAGCCCCTTTCATGTCTTTTGAAGCTTCTCACGTGATCCTGAAGTGCAGAGAGGGTAGAGAACTACCAGGCTCATCAGCTGTAAGGGACCTGGCAGGTGGTGCCCTCTCCGCTGAGAACACGGCATGAAGACACGAGGGGACATGAAAGACTGAAGGCAAGCCCAGTGACTCCCTTCAGGCCACCCAGCTAAGTCAGGGCAAGGACTAGGCTCCTCACTCAGACACCCCCTATGGGCTCAGGCCACCAGTGGGTTTTGTTTTTTTCCTTTCCCTCGCTTTGGGTGACTGGAATAACCGCATTCAACAGCCCCAGAGGAAGGCCCACCTGCAGGGACCCGAGCGGGCGAGCATCAGAAAGCACAGGTGGGGTGAGGAGCCCTGTACCCGTCTCCTGACAGCTCATGGGTGCAGGATTTGCAGTGGTTACCCAATGGGTCCGTCGTTTCCTCATTGTATGTTCCGTATGTCCGGCCATGCTGGAGTTCCCACAACCCGAATCCCGACAGCTTCACCTGTATCCAGCCGTCCACCAGGCAGTCGAAAGGCTTCAGGTTGCCATGGGACCCCAGGGGGCTCCTGTGCAGGAACAGCAGGCCCTGAAGAGTGAAAATGAGTAAATGGATTAGAGCAGGTGCCGATGGATGCTGCTGGAAGACATAGAGACTGACGACAGAAACAGGCCATGGTGGGAGACATGTAAATTTCCACATTCATTTGTTAAGGAGCCCCTCGCCGAGGGGGTCACCCTGGGCAGGGACATCCAAAAAGGAGAAAACTATTTCCAGCCCCTTAATGTGGAGCCACAAAGGCAAGGCCAACTTAAAAAAAAAAAAAAATAGCCTTGTGATCAGACTCTTGGGTTCAAACCCTAACTCTACCACATGGTAGAGGGCAGATAACTTTACCCCATGTGCCTTACTCTTCTTGTCAAAACAGAGACGCCAGGGGATTTCCCTGGTGGCCTAGTGTTTGGGAGTCTGCCTTGTAATGCAGAGGGCATGGATTTGATCCCAGGTCGGGGACCGGGATCCCACATGTGCAGCAACTAAGCCCACGCACCACAACACATTACAGCAATTATTTGTATGCAATAAGAAAGCACTATTATTTATAATATTATTTATTTATAAAGAGGACAGAAAAAAAGCCTAGAGTCAGAAGACATGTTCAAGCCTAAACTTTACCACTAAGTTTCTTCAAACAAATCATCTAACTGGGCCTCAAATTTACCATCTGTGAGATGGGTCTGCCTTTGACCCCTGCAACTTGAAAGATGTCCCAGGGACCAGCAGCACCAGCATTCCCTGGGAGAGCCGCAGAAATGCAGAATCTCAGGCCCTGCCCAGACCTACTGGATCAGACTGTGCACTTAAACCTGGTCCCCAGGAGATGCATGTATCTATTAAGCTGAGAAGACTTGTCCTTGTCAATTGTTCTTAGCCTTGGCTGCACATTAAGATCACCTGGGGAGCTTAAAAAGAATAAAGGAATGCTTGGGCCCAGACACAAGAACTTGTATTACTGCAGATTACATATCACATAAACCAAGCCTGAGCGCAGAGGAGACTGATCAGAACGGAGGAAGAGGACTTAATCTGAAGGTGGGCCAAAGGAGGTCAGTCCCCAAGGCAGTGATGACTCTTATTTGCCAAGGAGATAAGGGTGGTGAGGGGGGAATCTCTCACAGTGAAGAAACTCGGGGTTTTAAACTGCTCCCTGTGGGGGTGGGAAGGAAGCTCAAGAGGGAAGAGATATATGGATACATATGGCTGATTCACACTGTTGTGCAGCAGAAACTAATATAACATTGTAAAGCAATTATACCGTGAGTTAAAAAAAAAATTTTAAGGTATGTTAAAATATTTAAAAAATAAACTGCTCCCAGGGAGCAGGGATGGAGCTGGAAGATAAACCCAGGTTCGGTCACATTTGAAGTTCAGCCACTTCTCAACCACTCGTTTCACTGTCTCTGGAGCCCTGGCGTTTGCAGAGGAGGGTGGAGGAAGAAGCGGTAGGTGAAAGCACACCTCTCCTTCTGGCACAGGGTCACGTTTAAGTGAGTCACAAGTCTAGCCTTGAGTCACACGGTGTGGTTACAAGGTGGCAGCAGTGTCCAGCAAGGAGGAATTTGAGAAGTGTCCCTGAGTGGATTATTGTACCCTGGGACAGGATCCTTGGTCCCCCTGGGCGCCAGCTCCAGGACTCACCTCTTCCTCCAGCAGTAATGTCAGGCTGAATCACTGTCGGCTCTAGCAAGAGCCCTGAGCCAGTATTGCATAGGATTCAGGCTAATACAGAAAGCAATAAGGAAACATTCAGGACAGTGGGTACACTACCCCCACCTCACCCCTAAAAAATCAGAAAGCTGTGTTCCTTTACCACCCTGCTTCATTGTTTCTTGAGATGATAAAGTTGAATCACATTTTAGAAATGCGACTCGCTGAACCAGTCCCAGAGAGGCCCGGTAGGGTTGTCTCTGGAATGTTTTGGCGAGGCTCCAACAAACAGTGGCCTGGGCTTGAAATCTGGGAAGACCTGAGTCCCATCCAGAGTCCTCTCAGACCTCACAGAGACGTCTCCATTCCACAGGACTCCTCCTGGACACACACGACTGTCCCTGCCCTTGCTAGTGCCAGACACACCCCAGACATGAGACCTTCTACATTCTGGTTGCTGGTGACCACCGCTGACATCCAGGGATATTAGCAAAACTCCTTCCATGAGGACAAAAATGACATGTTTAGGGATGCCTGAAATCCTAGGCAGGTAGTTCCCTCCAAGAGATGGCTTTTGTCTGTTTTGTATTTATTTTTCTATCTTGATGGAAATGTCCACTAAGGGCCTGAAATATATTCTGTTGTTTGAGAACAAATAGAACCATGGGATCTCACAATTTAAGTGCCAGGTTTCATACACTTTTGGCAGTTCTATTACCTACGTATCTGAGGTCACATTTATTTTCCAATTGGAAGGCTGAGGCTGGCCCACATGGCTCCTCCCTCTGAATCCCACACCTAAGTTCTCTAGCACTTGGCAGGGAAGGAAGAATTCAGCTTTTGGAGACAGACTGGTTGCAGAACCCGATCTGCCTCTTGCCAGTTGGGCCGGTTACTTTACCTCACTAAGCCTCTTTATTTTTCCTTTTGAAAATGAAGTAAATATGAATATTACAAATATTGGAGCTAAGGATAAATTAACCACATTAATTGCTAATTATGAAGAGCACTGTCCAATAGAAATATAATGTAAACACATGTATCATGTTTAATTTTTTAGTTAAGCAGGTGAAATTACTTTTAATATTTTATATAACCCAATGTATTTAAAAAAACTTATCTTTTCAACATGTAATCAACATGAAATTATTGAGATATTTCCCATTCCTTTTTTTTTTTTTTAACTAAATCTTCAAAAACTGGCACATGTACTTTTAGCACATCTCCATTTGAACTAGCCACACTGCTAATGCTCAGTAGTCACATGTAGCTGGTGGTACCATGTTTAAACAATGAAGGCTTGTCCTATTGTTCAGTTAAATAAGAAAGTGTATGGGTTTTAGTATTAGCAACTGGGTTATCTGGGGTAACAGTAACACCATGCATGCTCAGTTACTAAGTCGTGCCTGACTCTGACTCCAAGGACTGTAGCCCACCAGGCTCCTCTGTCCATGGGATTTCCCAGGCAAGAATACTGGAGTGGGTTGCCATTTCCTCCTCCAGAGTAAACCATACTCCTGCTAATACTAACAATTAACATTCATTAGATAACTGTTTTGGAGTAGGCATTATGTTAAGCAACATGCGTATCTTAGTGCTCAAAACCCCATTATGAGGCAGGTACTGTTGTTATCTTTATTTCATGCAAAGGGACACTAATTAAGGTCATCTGTCCATACATGGCAGAGCCAGGGTTTAAATCCCCAATACAACTTCTATGCCAAACTGTCCTTCATCCTGTTAATCAAGATATCTCTCACTGAGAAACAAAGGCCCATCCCTAACTCAAGATGAGTATTATACTCTCCAAAGATCCTTTCCGAGCTGGCCCCACTGGGTTGAACTCTCTGAGCACAGGACAATAAAATGCATTCCTCTGCACCCTCCCAATTGGGTTAACCCAATTAGGTGCTTGATCAATATACCTTTGCTATCTTGAAAAGTCGGTGGCATCTCAGAAACTCCCTGCTACCTGGTATAGAGGAGGTTCTGGTCAAATGGACATCGGGAGAGGAATTGTTCTTATGACTGGTATGTGACGGCCAGAAGTGCAACCTGACCCCCAGGGCTCGATCCAGCACCTCGGTTCATGTCCAAGTCACCCATGCCAAAGCTCCAACATGATCTAGGGAATTTTCTGTTATTCTTAATCCCCTTTCAAGGAACGTTTGCAGGGTAATTGTCCTCAGAGGCCCTACATGAGCCTTGACATAGGGCAATGTGCACACCTCATTTCCGGAGACAGCAAGCCTTCCAAAGCAGAGTCAAGCTGTCCTCTGTTCTTCTGCCACGGAATGCAGGACACTCAGTGGCCCTAAAACAGCCGATGACCACCAGGGAGACTGTCCCCTTCAAAGTGTCATTCACACCCACCCTGGCATTTCTCCAGACCATCCTCTGAGTTAATTCTTGAAGACCAAACACCCACACCAAAAAGGCTAGTCATTCACATCATGGTGAGAACTTACTAGCTTTCTCTTTATATCCAATATAAATGATGCCAACTGCTGTGATTGGGATGAGAGGCAGATCACTGGAGATGAGATGAGACTACTTCCCTGGGCTTAGCGGGAAGGTAATGGAAAGTAGGGGAGGGGAAAAAGAGAAGATCCCAGAAGAGAGGATACCACGTCAGAGCTTCCTATTTTAAAACTGTCACACCACCATCTAAATAATTTCCTATGTACAATTCCTGACCTTTTCACTTTTTCTTTAGTTTAATTTTAAGCCATTCAAAGGTGAAAACAAGTCCTTGTCTTCCTAAGAACATGCACAGATTAGATCAAACCCTTAAGAGACGCTCAATGAAGTTTTACTAAAATAGTATGAGTGGTGACTCAGAGTTGTCCATGGAAACCAATCACAGGGGGGTTCTCTTTGTCTACATCGCTTGGTAACAATACACTGGCTTCCCACTAAGGCCTAGGAGGTCAAAGTTTAACAGGGTCATTAAGACTTAGCTCCTCTGACACAAAGAGCAATTGAATTCTTGAGGAACAAATGTCCATCAAGGCCAGTCAGGTCAACCTCATCCAAGAAACCTACATGGAGGCTGAGTAACAATAATAATAGCTAAAATATATCTGATATTGAAGGAGGAAATGGACAGAGCTGGACTCCCTCTTAGGCCAGGCTGGGAACATTAGGCTACATGCATGGTCACCCTCCCAATGGACTCTGAACTTTGTGCCCGGTGTCTGTAGAAATGGCATACCAATGGAAAACCAGACCCCCAGATAAAAGAGCCTCAGGACTTGTACTTGAACTCTCCGTTGCCTAAAAGAATATGCTAATTATCTCTGTAACAGAACAAAGTGGTAAATTCCATTATGCTTATCGGGATATGACCACAGGCCTATTGATAAATATCCACTCTTTATCTAGTCTTGTGACACTTGAATCATGGGTTAACTTTGATCGTATCTCTCTTTTACCTTGTCCAGACTAGTTTCAAGGAATTTGGGGAGGTGGGTTTGAGCAAGTACACTTAGGGTATATATGGTTTTCACAAAAACTGGTCGGGGTCCTTTGGCTAAGAGGAGACTCTGCCTTGGGCAGCCGGTGTAATAAACTGCACTCCACTACCTGCATTGCCCTTCTGAGTGAGTTTGTTTCGGGAATGCGTGGCTACAACATTTGGACTGGGAAACTCCTCACTTTGAGGAGACAAGTCCCATTTGGGACTACTCCGAGGCCTTGCGGCTTGAATCTTCTAGAGGGGGGATGGCGCCTTGCCCTTCTGGAAGGATTCTGCTTCTCAATGCCCAGACCTTTCATGTTAGCAGGTAGTGGACGGCAGCAGGGGAACTGAGCGCTCAGGTGAGGAGGTGGAAGAGGGGGCCTGATCACCACCCCCGTTCCCCCCCCCACCCCTGGGAGGGACTAGAAGGAGTGGGGACCCATGGGGACCCAAGGAGCCTGGAATAGGCAGGTGGCGATTGCTTGGTACACAGGTCGACGAGTGTGCTAGGGCTTAGGAAGGAAATTTGTGAAGGTCGTTTAGGAGGTGTGTCCACGCCATCTCAGGGAAAATTATTACCAGCAATCTCCAGGGGATTTTTAGGATAAAAAACTGGTCCTTGTATGCTCATATTCTGCCCTCCCCAGGAGGTATCCCATCTGCTGTGAAATTCTTGACCCCCTTGGAACTGTTAGGCTAGAAGGAAGGGGATACATAAGTGAGTATGAATTGGCTTTCCCAGAGATGGCCTGGGATATGGTATGTTTAACCTGTTAGGTAAGTAGAACAGGGAAATGGAGTCCAAAATAGTGGTGGCTACAAGACAAGGAAGGGAAAAGCCCACAAAACTGAAACAAAAGAAGGTCCAAGGACCGGAGTGAGGACCTCAGGTAAGACAAACAACACTCCTGGCTGGCCCAGTTTACATAGGACAGGCCCAGGGAGAGATAAACATATAAATAGAAGAGCCAGAGCTAGCTCGCTCACTCTCTCCCACGCGCTGGGGCGCTCTTCTCCTCATGTCTTTAGATCCACGTGCCCTCACGCCGCGAAGATGGATTTTCCTGCTATCCTCTAAATAAAATTGAGCTGTAACACTGATTTGTCTAAGAGCTATAACACGGTGCATTTGAGACCTGAGAGCTGTAACACGGTCTTTCCAAGACCTGAGAGCTGCGACATGCCGAGGGGCTTCAACGTCCGTCACTCCAAATCTTTGTTGTGATTAGACAAAGAATCGAGGAACACACACTCGGGTGACAAGCCCATCTGTGTTTTCATCTGCACCTGATCAAGCCCACCAAGACAGAACGGACTTTAAGGGAGAAACAGTCTTGGACCACGTGGTGTTCTGGTTCGGCTGTGCTGACCAGCAGGTGAAGACATGCCGATCCCCCTTATCCCTCTGGGATCTGGCAGGTAAGGCTCTTCTCACCCCAGTTAGGAAGGAGGCAGAATGGCAATTTAACTGTCATTGAGTGGAAATATCAGAAGTACAAAAGGTTCTGAGAACTTCGTAGACAGAACGAAAGGGAAAAGTAGAAGGTCCGAGAAGGTAAGCAAGCTGGGGGAAGTGAATCTAAGGCAACTGTATTGGAGTGCATGATTAAACATTTAAAGAAGGGATTAGGCGGAGACTATGAGGTGAAGATGAAGCCTAACCGCCTCCACATACTCTGTGAGGTCGAATGGCGCCCTGTGGGAGTGGGATGGCCACCAGAGAACACGATGAACTTAGAAATAGTGGAAGCAGTCTATACAGTAGTCACGGGTGAGCCAGGACACCCGGATCAATATCCATATATTGACTCAGGGCTAGGGTTAGCTCAAGACCCTCCTACTTGGACAAGGTTCTGTATCGAGAAGGGAAAGAGAGAAATATTAATGGCACAAAAATTGACTGAGGATTAAAAAAGGAAATTCTACAGGATTTGGACCAGGACTACCTGACCCCTCCCCCATACTGGGTAATGATGCGCCTGCCTCCCAGGGCTCCACCAGGACCCCGGAGGCGCCTTGATGCCCAATCCAGGGCCAGGTGAAGTCCTGCGGCAGCCGCTGCTCCTCCACCAGCTCTCCCTGAGGTCGTAGAGCCGCCACCTCGGCGGGCTCCGATCCCGGTGACAGAAGCGTCTGGCCAACACTTCCAGGATCCGGCTCCAGGTGAACAGCCCAAGCTATACCCGCCTCTCCCGGTGAGTACTGCCAGGAAGGGGAGGCGGACGTTGGAATTAAGCAGAAACTGCGCTCTGCCGGAGAGCCGGAGGGAACGAAAGAGAACAGACGAGAGATTTTCGATGCTAGCTGCTGCTCTGGGAAAGTCTATCTCGGGGCCCCCCGGAAAACCTCCTCTGCCTCAGGACAGTCCTTCAACCATCCCAGCGAAGGCCCTGGCCCCGTTACAGCCAAACCAGTGTGTCCGGTGCTGAGCTTTTGGCCACTGGAAGAATGAATGCCCTAAGGCAGGGAAGGAAGAGGAAGCTCCCGCAGTTTCGGGGCTTGCTGGCTTGGAAATTAAATAGGGCTGCTGGTAACCTTAAAAGTGGGGGAACAAAACATGGACTTCATGGTGGATACAGGAGCAGAACTGTCAGTAGTAAAACCTGCGGCACCACTGCCCAAAAAAACTACCATTGTAACTGGGGTATCGGGAGAAGAGGTGATTAAATTGTTTTGCCAGCCCAGAAAATGTCAGATGGCGGGGCACCAAGTGGTTCATGAATTCCTCTACATTCCTGAGTGCCCAGTACCCCTGTTGGGAAGAGACTTGCTATCCAAACTAGGAACACAAGTGACTCCGCTGAGGAGAGGCCCACCTTCTGGATGGACACTGTGACTTACTTGCTCTCTCTCTCAATACCACCCCAAGATGAGTGGAGGTTGCATGAGCCTTCAAAGAAAGAACCGGGTGGGCTGGAAGAGCATGAGAGAGAGCTAACTCAATTATTCCCTGAGGTTTGGACGGAAGACAACATCCCCTCCCCCCAGGCTGGCTAAACATCAAGCCCCAGTGATAAAAGAACTCAAACCAGGCACCATCCTGGTTAGAAAGCACCAGAACCCGCTACCGATAGAGGCCTGGGCCGGCATACTGCCCCACATCAATAGAGTGAAACAAGCGGGCATTCTAGTAGAGTGCCATTCGGCTTGGAATATGCCGATCCTGCCAGTCAAAAAGGAAGGAGGACAGGACCATAGGCCTGTACGAGATCTCAGGCTAGTCAACCAGGCTACTGTGACTTTACACCCCGCTGTTCCAAACCCCTATACCTTACTTAGCCTCCTTCCGCCGAGGACTAAAGTTTATACTCGCCTAGATCTCAAGGATGCCTTCTGCGTGCGCCTCGCCCCAGCGTCACAGCCTATCTTTGCCTTTGAAGGGGAAGATCCAGTTGGGGGCACCAAGCAACAGCTCATCAGTCCCTTGCGGGACTCCCCCACAAGGGTTTAAGAACTCCCCAGCCATCTTTGGGGAAGCCTTGGCTTCTGACCTGAACTCATTCCATCTGGAAGAGTATGGATGTTGGCTCCTACAATATGGGGATGACCTGCTGCTGGCTGCCAAGACCAAGGAAAAATGCTGGAAAGGGACAAAAGCACTGCTCCAGCTGCTGATGGAAGCAGGTTACCAGGTGTCGAAGAAAGCACAGATCTGCAAGGAGGAGGTAAGGTATCTGGGGTTTGTTTCAAAGAAGGACACAAGGTTCCAGACCCTAGTTGGGTCCTGTCATGGCACTAGCCTGATAAGGACAACGGCTGTCAGGTTAGCCAAAGCAGAAGGGGCCATCCAGACTGAAAAGGGATGGTGGGAACTGCCAAGTGGCAAATTATTGGTACCAAAGGAGCTGGCACACAATCTGGTAAGCCAAACACACCAAGCAACCCACCTAGGCCATGCTGCCTGCTCACAGGTTAATGCTGCCTCTCAGGTATTCAGACAAAAAGCTGTGGGTATTTAGCGGAAATGCACGCTGCCCTTTGAATACCTGGGAGTGGACTTCACTGAAATGAAACCTCACCAACACTACTGTTACCTGCTGATCATGGTATGTACGTTCTCGGAATGGGTAGAAGCTTTTCCTACCTGGACTGAAAGAGCATCAGAAGTAGCCCGGTGCCTGCTTAGGGAAATAGTTCCCAGATTTGGACTTCCTACCAGCATTGGCCCGGCTTTTGTAGCTGATTTAGTACAACAAGTAAGCAAAACTTTAAACATCAAATGGAAACTGCACACTGCAGATAGGCCCAGAGTTCTGAGATGGTGGAATGAACCAACCAGACATTAAAGAGACTCTCCAAGTGGATCATAGAGACTGACTGCTCCTGGGTGGACTTGCTTCCAACGGCTATGCTCAGACTCAGGATGACCCCATAGTCCCAAGGCTATTCTCAACTGTGAATGGGAGGCCCCCTCCCATAATAAAACAGATGTCAACAAATTTGCGTCAGGTAATGGGGGATACGATTTCACAGCAGATGGAACTGGGTAAGGTAATAAATCGGGTAACTAAGTTTGTACAAGAAAGGGTGCCGTTCCCCCTTGGGGAACAGATTCATGAGTTTATGCTTGGTGACCAAGTATGGGTCAAAGATTGGAAACTTGACTTGCTAGCCCCTCGGTGAAAGGGCCCTTACGTTATTCTAACTACCGCTACTGCAGTTAAAGTTGCAGGTATTGTCCCTTGGATCCATCATACGAGGGTGAAGAGAACATACCATGCAGACCCAAAAAACGCAGAGTGGGCTGCACAGAGGGACCCCGCTGACCCTCGAGAGACTAAGACCATCCTTAAGAAGGAGGAAAAGAAGATCCCGGACGAGCCCCTTCAGGATGAAGCCGCACAATCAACTCCTGCTACTTGGCCTCATAAACGTGATTTTGAATTTAACTTCCATTTCAACTCAGGACAATGTTTTCATCTCATGGGCGCATTCCTACCAGACTTCCAGAACACCTCCAGCTGCTGCATATGTGGGGCTATGCTTCTGTCAGTGACGGATGGACTTCCTTGGTGGGTGCCACCACTCTGCCAAGGAGATTTTAAACCACTCTGCTCTTTTCTGGAATGACAAAAAGAGACTTTCCTCTCTCTTGTCTTGGTGTAAGACCTACAGTCAATAGACATGGGTTATGGGCTTACATTTGATATAAATGCCAGTGTAACAAAAGCCTAACCTACAACAAGCCCTGATAAATCTACCTTATTTACATGCTAGATGGACAAGATCTGTGTTTCAATGGTATGAGTATATTGCTGCCTTAGGCTTCCCCGGTGGCTCAGATGATAAAGCATCTGCCTACAATCTGGGAGACCCGGGTTCAAACCCTGGGTTGGGAAGATCTCCTGGAGACGGAAATGGTAACCCACTCCAGTATTCTTGCCTGGAAAATCCCATGGATGGAGGAGCCTGGTAGGCTACAGTCCATGGGGTCGCAAAGAGTCGGACATGACTGAGCGACTTCACTTTTCACTATAGGGACAACAGATATTATGATTAAAGTAGAGGCCTTGACTAATTTCACAAAACAGGCCCTCCTAGATAGAACAAAAGCCATCCAAGCCTTAAATGAAGAGCAAATCCAAATAAGAAAAGCAGTAATTCAGAATAGAATTGCTTTGGACATATAGCTGCTCAACGAGGGACCTGTGCTATAATTAAGATTGAATGTTGTGTATACATTCCTGACTTATCTGGCAATGTATTGACTGCTTTAAATGACATGAAAAACCAGGTAAAAGCAATGTCAAATGAAAATATTCCTTTCTGGACTTCAGTCCTATCTTGGGTGAAGGGCGATTGATGGAAAACTATATTTACCATTGTTATAGCTACCTTGATAGTTCTGCTTTGTGGACCCTGAAATTTTACAATGTATTATGAACTTTGTAACCCGAAGGTTGATGTCATTCTCCCAAATTGGCGGTCGGAGAGCCAGGGTGCAATATATCCCTATGAGTGATGCTCATAATATGAGTTAAGAGCATCAAGATGGGGGAATGAAGGAGGAAATGGACAGAGCTGGACTCCCTCTTAGGCCAGGCTGCGAACATTAGGCTACATGCATGGTCACCCTCCCAATGGACTCTGAACTTAGTGCCTGGTGTCTGTAGGAACGGCATACCAATGGAAAACCAGACCCCCGGATAAAAGAGCCTCAGGACTTGTACCTGGACTCTCTGTTTCCTAAAAGAATATGCTAATTATCTCTGTAACAGAACAAAGTGGTAAATTCCATTATGTTTATCGGGATATGACCACAGGCCTATTGATAAATATCCACTGTTTATCTAGTCTCGTGACACATGAATCATGGGCTAACTTTGATCGTATCTCTCTCTTACCTTGTCCAGACTAGTTTCAAGGAGTTTGGGGAGGTGGGTTTGAGCAAGTACACTTAGGGTATATAAAGTTTTCACAAAAACTGGTTGGGGTCCTTGGCTATGAGGAGACTCTGCCTTGGACAGCCGGTGTAATAAACTGCACTCCACTATCTGCATTGTCCTTCTGAGTGAGTTTGTTTCCCAGAACGCGTGGCTGCAGCAATACTTCCTCTGGCTCAGATACTTTCCAGCACTTTGTGTTCATTAATTTACTTTATCCTTGCAACAGAATATGAGGCAAATCTATTATTATCCCTGTTTCAGATGGAAAATGAGTCAGGTGGGCCATGACACTGTGGACCAGCATTCTGGAAATGCTCTCTTCACCCTGGGCTGAAATCCAGCTGCTCTTTCTAAGCTTACTGATCCGCTCCTACCATTAGAGGGGAAGCAATGTGCCACAGCCACTCAGTGAGTCACTGGCCTAGAAACCCAGGAGAGCAGAGATTATGTTTCCCCCATGTATCCCCCTCAGCACTCAGGCAGGGTCTTGCCCATAGGAGGCTATCAGCTGACGGATGGGAATGTTGATTCATGGCCAGACAGCCTTGTCCTGCTGCCGTGTGTCAGCGTGAGTGACTCCCTCACCAGGACCCATTTCCACATCATTGGCGTGGTCCCCTCTAATGGAAAAAAGCAGAGGCAGTGAGCTTAGAAAGACCAGCTGGATTTTAGCCCAGGGTGAAGAGAGCACCCTCAGAATGGGTGCCACAAGTCATTTTCCACCTATGAAATGGGGATGATAATAAATCTACCTTTTTTTTTAGATCTTCCTTATATTTTGTTGTGAGAACAAAGTAAGCACTAAATATAGCTTAGCTATTATTACTATTACTGCTCCTCCTCTTCTTTACATCCATCACAACCCTCTTTGCCCAAAGTGAAGATTCACCCGCTAGTTTGCTTTCTCAGATAAGCATCCTAAGGCCACCACTTAGATCAACAGCTCTATGGTGACTGTGGCAGTTATTCCCAGTTTCTGGAGAAAAGAATCCAGGGTTAGGGATAAGGAAGGATTATTAGGATCTCCCTCAACTCACTTTATGATCTAGTAATTAGATTTTCCTTGGGATAAAAAAATCTACGCTAAAATGTAAATACTCCGTTCATGTTTAGGCATCCCTTCCAACTTGAGTGTAAAATATTTTACTCTGTTGACATGTATTTGAGATCAGGGAGGGTAAAAAGGATGGAAAATCTGATGGAAGAGGTGGATTTTAGAAGTGGAATTATTTTGTTTGAAGAGGACCAGAATTTTCAAGAAAGATTACAGTTAATCCAAGACACAGAACAACTCAAGAACACTATTTGTTCTTTACATAGGTTTATGTGATATTCACACATGATATGTGAGTATGTCATATGCAAATGAGAGCTTGAATACCCAATCCATTTCATGGCCTGAGTTTCTCAAAACATCCCGAAAAACACAATTATTCCAAACATCGCAAGTGACTCACCTGGAAGCACAGGGAGCTTCATAGGTTCTGTAGATTTGATCCTAATGCTTCAGATGGTTAAGCAGAAATGATAACACCTGAGGCAGAGAACGCTAAATCTAGTAACCAGAACTCTTCCTGGGAGAAACCATAACCCGATTCAATATTGAGAAAGCCATGCAGTCTTGAGTTTTACAAATACTTCCTTGTTCCTGACATAAAGCTGATGGTCACATACCATGGGGAGGATGGGCCCAGGAACACAGTCCAGAAGTAGCTATGACACTGTAGGAGTTAAAACCAAGCTCAGACAATTTCCACCCAGAACAGAGAAACCAGACACTTGGCAACTGCGCTGCTAATTTAATCCTCTGCAGGCATCCCAGCAAGATAATTCAGATCTTGAAATCAGACTGGAGAAGAACTCCTCTTGGATGAAGGAGCAAAAGCATTGATAAGCTTCTTTATTCAGTTCAGTTCAGTTCAGTCAGTCAGTCGTGTCCGACTCTTTGCAACCCCATGAACCCCAGCATGCCAGGCCTCCCTGTCCATCACCAACTCCCAGAGTTTACTCAAACTCATGTCCATTGAGTCAGTGATGCCATCCAACCATCTCATCCTCTGTCATCCCCTTCTCCTGTCCTCAATCTTTCCCAGCATCAGAGTCTTTTCAAATGAGTCATCTCTTTGCATCAGGTGGCCACAGTATTGGAGTTTCAGCTTCAACATCAGTCCTTCAGATGAACACCCAGAACTAATCTGCTTTAGGATGGACTGGTTGGATCTCCTTGCAGTCCAAGGGATTCTCAAGAGTCTTCTCCAACACCACACTTCAAAAGCATCAATTCTTTGGCGCTCAGCTTTCTTTATAGTCCAACTCTCATATCCATACGTGACCACTGGAAAAACCATAGCCTTAACTAGATGGGCCTTTGTGGACAAAGTAATGTCTCTGCTTTTTAATATGCTATCTAGGTTGGTCATAACTTTCTTCCAAGGAGTAAGCGTCTTTTAATTTCATGGCTGCAATCACCATCTGCAGTGATTTTAAAGCCCCCCAAAATAAAGTCTCCCACTGTTTGCACTGTTTACCCATCTATTTGCCATGAAGTGATGGGACCAGATGCCATGATCTTAGTTTTCTGAATGTTGAGCTTTAAGCCAGTTTTTTCACTCTCCTCTTTCACTTTCATCAAGAGGCTCTTTAGTTCTTCACTTTCTGCCATAAGGGTGCTGCTAATCAAATGTGAGGTAAGATTGATTCTTCTGCTTACCTTAAGACTTCCTTTTTTGCAATATTAGGGGACAATCCAGATGTTTGGTGATTCTGTCCAAACACCAAAGAAGGGAACATGCCTTAATTCACACATCTGAAAAGAATGATGCAATAATAGTTTGTGGTTATAGTATGCTTCCTGCCCTAGGGATGATGCTATGTGCTTTACACGCTGTCAGCTAGTGTTCACAAAGACCCTGTGAGATAAGAACTATGACTGCTCGAATTTTACAGATTAGGAAACTGATGCTCAAAAGATAAAGTAACGTGTTAAAGACCATACAACTTCTTAGTGGCAGAGCTGGGAGGTAAATCAAGGCAGTCTGCCTCCAGCAAATAAACCAGAGGGATGATTGACGTCTCCACAGTAATGGGGATTTACTAAAACCACAGGGCTTCCCTGGTGGCTCAGACAGTAAAGAATCTACCTGCAGTGCAGGAGAACCAGGTTTGATCCCTGGGTCGGGCAGATCCCCTGGAGAAGGGAATGGCTGCCCACTCCAGTATTCTTGCCTGAAGAATCCCATGGACAGAGGAGCCTGGAGGGCTACAGTCCATGAGGTCACAGAGTCAGACACGACTGAGCAACTAACATGACATAAAACCAGGGTGTCCAGAAGTGAACCCTGTAAACCTGACTCCCTGCAAGGACTGGGTTCGAGGGAGATAGACACAAAGAATGAAGAGGCAGCATTAAGGCCAGGATTAAAGGCAGAGAACAGGCTAGGAGAGCCCCCAGGATTCAGGCGCTGAGTCAGGCATAAGGGGATTGAGGTCTTTTGACCACAGTTTGGGCTCTTGGGGTGGTGGTCTTGGGCCAAGTTAAGGAAGCAGATTCCCACCACTGCCCTTTGGGGTGAGGGCCACTCCCACCCAAGGTGGGAATGGGGAGTTGGCAGAGCAGAGGCTGAGGGCAGCAAAGCTTTGTCTCCTCCCAGGGGTGGGGGCCTCACCCACCGGATTTCCTGCAGCACACTCGGCTTCCTGATCCAGGCTTCTGCTTGGTCACCAACATACCAGATGGCCACATGTTTGCCCTGGAGCCAAAGGAGCAGAATGTTCTTAACCCAGGATTAACCAGAAAATGCTATACTCAGAAAGAGCTAGGAAAGGGCAGGGGCAGTGGAGGGAGGGAAAGAAGATTGGAAAGAAATCCACCTAGGAAGCTAAGAACCTCCCAGCCCAAACCCACCCGGGGGTGTTGCACGGTGCTGGGTCCAGGATCCGAGCTTACTGCTCGACACAGGAGACCTCATTTAACAGGCAGCATGATTCGTCCTTTTACAGACAAGATCATCGAGGTTAGGGAACTTGTTCAAGGTTACACATCTGTACAACCAGAATTTGAACATCTGCATGGAACCACTCTGCCCTCAGAAGTACCTGGTAAAGCCCTGCTGGGGCATAAAAGAGCTCTTGACCCCGCTGGCTGTCCGCAAAGGAGTAAACATCCCCCAAAATTGTCGCACTAGACATGATACTGTTGTTCCCTTTGGACACAGGCGTGGCCCTCTGGGGCGGCTGCAAAACAGGACACAACTCGGTTGTTCTCAGATGACCAAGTACTAATGAGACTGTGACTTTTATAGATGAGGACGATTAGTGCCAAGGTGAAAAACAGTTAATAAATGAGAGTCAGGACTCCAACCCTGATCTCTCTGACGTGCAGTGCAAGTGCTGAACTGCTCCACACACCACCGCTGGGTCTGTGCCAATGAGGACAGTGTCGTGGTTAAGACTCTGGGCTCAAGCTACCCCAATTCAAGTTCTGACTCTGGCACTTAACCTGATGCATGACCTGACACTGAAGTCATTTTCTTCAATGAGCATGTGAGGATGTGGCCTCTCTGCGTCCCGCCCCCAGGGCCTCCCCAACACCTAGAGAATGTATTTTAAGATTTTTAAAAAAGGTTTATATGTATTTTTTTAATTTGGCTGGGCCAGGTCTTAGTTGCCTCATGCAAGATCTTTCATTGTGACATGCAGGATCTAGTTCCCTGACGAGGGATCAAGCCCGGGTCCCTTACGCTGAGAACACAAAGCCTTAATCACTGGACCACCATGGAAGTCCCTAGAGAATATACCTTAAACAGTGTAACCCTGCTTTTCAAGAAGAGTCTTACTCAGGACTCTACTATAGAATACAATAGACCGAGGCAGAGCTGTTTCAGTTGTAGAAGAGCAGGGCTCACAATTCCTCCCCACCACACCTCTACCTCATTCTATCATCCACCCAAGGCCAGACTAGTGAGCCCCAGGATCCCCAGGGACACTTGAAAAATAATTTACAAATGAACCCCAATCTCCTGATCAAGCCTCTTTGACTTGAAAGTGAAAGTGTTAGTCGCTCAGTCGTGTTTGACTCTTTGCGACCCAATGGACTGTAGCCTGCCAGGCTCCTCTGTCCATGGAATTCTCCAGGCAAGAATACTGGAGTGGGTTGCCATTACCTTCTCCACTCTTGACTTAGTACCTGTCAAGTCACCTTTTATTGAAAGTCATAATTCATTTATTCAATAAATAGTAAATTTAAGAATACCAATAAAAGGAAACTAATTTTGCAAACTACAATTTTGAAAATAAAGCCAATATAACAGGAATAAAATATGTAACACGAGAAGAATATTTGATTTTGACTCATCATGCTTTCTTGTTTTTTATGATTAAGCTAAATGTCTTCAGAACAAATGTGTTTTCCTTGTTCTTACTTGAGCACTTTTCTAACAAGTAACAACATTCTGGAACATTTTAGCTGTGAGATATTTGATATATTTGTTGAAGTGCATAGATTCTAATTCAGTAGTTGATCTGCCTATCTTGTTATTCTCTGAATATCATCAGTAGCATGTGTTCCTGAACAAGCACTACCTGAAATTCTAAAATTTTTAATCTTTGACCTAAAATTTATTTCAGCTGTGGGTTTTCAATCACTTTGAGAATCACTTGAAACCCTCCCTTCACCTTCCCGCAGGAACAAAGAGCTCTTATCAAAGTGTAGAAACTTGGGTTCTGTCTTTCTACGCTAAAGAACATTTCTTATTAATCCCTCTGGGAAGGCAAAAAGTACTTCAGAATAATCAATATACGCTTGCAAAAATTATCCTGTCTAATATCAACAACAAAAACAAAACAACAACAAAAAAAAGAGAAGAAAAAGACACTTCAAAACTTCAAGCTTAAAGGATGCATAAAATACAGTTAATGCTATATTTTCTGGAATTACATAAATGTTATATATGTATCAAATAAAGTCATGCTTGTTAAATGTGTGTCAAGCCTTGCAGCCCTGAGAAGCCCTCACCTCAGTATACCCTGGCATTACTTCTCCTGGTCACCACTAGCAAACCCACCCTCCCCAAATGACACCCCTTCTCTGAAGCCTTCACAGTCCTGCAACATTCAGTCCCTGAGCCATATCCACAAAGACTTGTGGGGGTCTCTGCCTCACTTTGTAGACACCTCCCTGAGCACCTGCCTCCCTCGGAAGGCATCTATTCCTGGTGTACCCTCCACTCTGCTGGCCTGAAGTAGATGGGCAACACATGTGTGTGTTGAATAAATGAATTGTATTGTCTTAATTATCAGTAAGTTAAAGAAGTTAATGTGGTTTTGAAAATAACTAAATGCTCCCCAGGAGCCAGCTTTAATATTTGAGTAGGATATATGGATTCTTCTACTACCCAGGTGGAACTAGTGGTAAAGAACCTGCCTGCTGATGCAGGAGACATGGGTTCAATCTTTGGTCAGGAAGATCCCCTGGAGGAAGACATGGCAACCCATTCCAGCATTCTTGCCTGGAGAATCCCATGGACAGGGGAGCCTGGCGGGCTACAGTCCATGGGGCTGCAGAGTTGGACACAACTAAAGTGACTTGGCATGCAGGTTCTTCTATGCACCACAAAACAGAGCTGAAGGGAACTTTAGACACCATCTCTGATCATATTTAAGTATTCAGAAACTGAGGCCTGGAAATGATATTCCCAGCAAGAAAGTGGTAGGTCTAGAACAAGAACTCAGGGCCCAAGACTCTCCATTAAGCATTCAATTTATAAGTGAGTCAGCCTGCACCCTCATAGGCTCCTAGCTCAGGACCCTTCCATGGGGCACTAGCAGTGAGCAGGAAAGTGGATGTCTGGGCTAGGCGTGGCCTCACCTTGCTCTGGGGCAGAATGGTGATGTCATCATAATTGATTTGCCACCAAATATCTTTATTTTGCCTCTGTAGTTTTCCTCTCTTTATCCTTAAAATCAGACCTATGATGACAGCTCGCAGGATGGTAATCAGGAGGGTTAGGGTGAAGATCACAGCTGCTGCTGCTGCTGCTGCTACTGCTAACTTGCTTTAGTCATGTCCGACTCTGTGCGACCCCATAGATGGCAGCCCACGAGGTTCCGCTGTCCCTGGGATTCTCCAGGCAAGAACACTGGAGTGGGTTGCCATCTCCTTCTCCAATGCATGAAAGTGAAAAGTGAAAGTGAAGTCACTCAGTCGGGTCCGACTCTTTGCGACCCCATGGACTGCAGCCTACCAGGCTCCTCTGTCCATGGGATTTTCCAGGCAAGAGTACTGGAGTGGGGTGCCATCACTTTCTCCGAAGATCACAGAGGTCACACCTAAAGGGCAGAGACATAGCATTGCTGAGGCCCGCCTAGGAGCAGAAGTGACCACACTGGGGCCCCAGCCCAGCCCTGCCAAACAGAAGGCTCAACAGCTGCCCGGGCGCGGGTCCAAATTAAAGCACACAGAGTCTACTCAGATGTGTCTTCTCGGGGAATCCTATTGGGCCCCAAGTGCATGGTCTTCCCATACCCATCTGATTCCCATGGCAACTGCACTCACCTCTTCCTTAGATAGAAACTTCCTTTGTAGAGAAAACTTCTAATACCATCACCGCCTTTCATTCAACATATACCCTGTGTTCTCTTTACACTTGTTTTCAGTTACAATCCACCTCGCTGCAGGCCTAGGCTCCTAACCACCAGGTAACACTCCCTTTTCCAGACTCCATCTCTGTAGAAATGGAATTCCTGAGACTCAACTCTCAGAGGCCAAGTTTTCTCAGGGCAGAGGTTCTCGACAGGGGAGGCCGGTGACGTTGCCTCCCCAGGCAATATTTGGCAATGTCCGGAGACATTTTGGGTTGTTACAGCCAGAGGGCATTTCTGGCATCTAGTATGTGAAAGCCAGGGATGCTGGTAGGCCTCCTACAAGGCACAGGACAGCCCTTCACGCAAAAACATTATCCCATCCTAAACATCAGTGCTGTTGCCACTGCTGAGAAGTTCTGTTGTAATGAATCCTTTTCTGCTCCCTTCTCCAGGCGGCCACTCTGACCTGTAAAAGCCGCCTCAGTTTCACAGAGCTGATTGGAAAATCTACAGCCAGGTCTGTCCTCAAGAAGGGAGCCATGGAGCCAAGAAATAGTGGAGAAATTACCCATGGTTCTTAAAAAAAGAAGAAGAAGACAACTAAAGGTCAGTGCCAACTTGATTTATTCTACTTGTCTCTACTCAGGTATAGCAGGGACAGCTGAAACAAACACGTCATTGCAAAAACAGGCTTGGTCGCTTAACTCAAACATCTGTTGACCCATCTAGTTTCCCCCCCTCACCTAGACTTTTTGAACCTAGCCTTCAGGTAGTATAATTCATGAGAGAGCAATATTTTTTGCTGGGCAGAATAACTGATTCGATATTTTGATTCAAACCATGTCACTTCTGGCTTCAAAGACGATGTGTCAATCCTCTGATGTTGCTGGGGTTTTCTTCCATGTTTGATTTAGACAAATCTTGTTAGAAAGCATCTTCACACTTCACAGACTATAACATCCCCACTGCATGGAGAATACCTGTTCCTGCAGCACTGAGTGCTTAGTAACTCAGTCATGTCCAACTCTTTGTGACCCCATGGACTCTAGCCCTCCAGGCTCTCTGTCCTTCGGGATTCCCCAGGCAAGAATACTGGAGTAGGTTGCCATGCCCTCCTCAAGGGGATCTTCCCAACCCAGGGATTGAACCCAGGTTTCCCGCATTGCAGGCAGACTTTTTACCATCTGAGCCACCAGGGAAGCCCATGAATACTGAAGTGGGTAGCCTATCCCTTCTCCAGTGTATCTTCCTGAGCCAGGAATCAAACCAGCATCTCTTGCTTAGGCCAATCCATTTGGGAACATTAAAATTCCATTATAAGATGCTTGCTCCTTGGAAAGAAAGCTAAGAAAAACCTAGTAAGCATATTAAAAAGCAGAGACATCACTTTGCTGACAAAGGTCCATATATTCAAAGCTGTAGTTTTTCCAGTAGTCATGTATTATGTAAGAGTTGAACCATGAGGAAGGCTGAACACCAAAGAATCAATGCTTTTGAATTGTGGTGCTGGAGAAGACTCAGTCCCTTGGACAGCAAGGAAATTAAATCAGTCAATCCTAAAGGAAATCAACCCTGAATATTCATTAGATGACTGATGCTGAAGCTGAAGCTCCAATACCTTGGCCACCTGATACAAAGAACAAACTCATTGGAGAAGATCCTGATGCTGGGAAAGATTGAGAACAGGAAGAGAAGGGGACGACAGAGGATGAGATGCTTGGATGGCATCACTGACTCAATGGACATGAATTTGAGCAAACTCCAGGAGATAGTAGAGGACAGGGAAACCTGGCATGCTACAGTCCATGGAGTCGCAAATAGTCGGACACAACTTAGTGACTGACAACAACAACAAAATTCCATGAGAGAAGGGGAGAGAGAAGTGTCAAATCAAATCTTGATTGCAGGTAGTGGTGGTGGGGGGCAAGCAGAAACTGAATTAAGTTTTAGATTCTCATTTAGTTGCTCATTGATTTGTAGCTGAGAAAACAGAAACAGAGACTATTTTCCCCAGGCATTTCTGGGTACTGGGAGCCCAGGGTGGCAGACATGCCCTGGCATCCCCATGGCTTTTCTGGATGAGGCAGTTTCACTGACTGTGCACCTTATCCTGTAAGGGATGCTGTGCTCCAACATCACCCAGGGCCAGGGCCCCTCCCTGAGACACCAGGCAGTGGGACCTGCCCAGATGCAGCATCACAGGAGGCCTAGGCTGATGTGGAGGTATAGGTAGGGATGCTATAAGTGGAATCTGAAGTGGCTGAGCCATACCCACAGTCAAGGGCAAGATCTCCGTGAAGGCCCAAGGTCAGTCTTTATGAGTTCAGTCAGTTCAGTTCAGTTCAGTTCAGTCACTCAGTCATGTCTGACTGTTTCCGACCCCATGAACTGCAGCACGCCAGGCCTCCCTGTCCATCACCAACTCCCAGAGTTTACCCAAACTCATGTCCATTGAGTCAGTGATGCCATCCAACTGTCTCATCCTCTGTTGTCCCCTTCTCCTCCTGCCTTCAATCTTTCCCAGCATCAAGGTCTTTTCAAATGAATCAGGTCTTCACATCAGGTGGCCAAAGAATTGGAGTTTCAGCTTCAACATCAGTCCTTCCAATGAACACTCAGGACTGATCTTTAGGATGGACTGATGGATCTCCTTGCAGTCCAAGGGACTCTCAAGAGTCTTCTCCAACACCCCCCACTTCAAAAGCATCAATTCTTAAGTGCTTAGCTTTCTTTATAGTTCAGTTCTCACATCCATACATGACCACTGAAAAAAGCATAGCCTTGACTAGACGGACCTTTGTTGGCAATGTAATGTCTCTGCTTTTGAATATGCTATCTAGGTTGGTCATAATTTTCCTTCTAAGGAGTAGGCGTCTTTTAATTTCATGGCTACAGTCACCATCGGCAGTGATTTTGGAGCCCCAAAAAATAAAGAAAGTCTCTCACTGCTTCCACTGTTTCCCCATCTATTTCCCATGAAGTGATGGGACCAGATGCCATGATCTTCGTTTTCTGAATCTTGAGTTTTAAGCCAACTTTTTCACTGTCCTCTTTCACTTTCACCAAGAGGCTCTTTAGTTCCTCTTCACTTTCTGCCAGAAGGGTGGTGTCATCTGTATATCTGAGGTTATTGATATTTCTCCCGGCAATCTTGATTCCAGCTTGTGCTTCTTCCAGCCCAGCGTTTCTCATGATGTACTCTGCATAGAAGTTAAATAATCAGGGGGACAATATACAGCCTTGACATACTCCTTTTCGTGTTCGGAAACAGTCTGTTGTTCCATGTCCAGTTCTAACTGTTGCTTCCCAACCTGCACACAAATTTCTCAAGAGGCAGGTCAGGTGGTCTGGTATTCCCATCTCTTTCAGAATTTTCCACAGTTTATTGTGATCCACACAGTCAAAGGCTTTGGCATAGTCAATAAAGCAAGAGTAGATGTTTTTCTGGAATTCTCTTGCTTTTTCGATGATCCAGCGGAAGTTGGCAATTTGATCTCTGGTTCCTCTGAATCCTCTGGTTCCTTTTCTAAATCCAGCTTGAACATCTGGAAGTTCACGGTTCACATATTGCTGAAGCCTGGCTTGGAGAATTTTAAGCATTACTTTGCTAGCGTGTGAGATGGATGAAATTGTGCAGTAGTTTGAACAATGCCTTTGGCATTGCCTTTCTTTGGGACTGGAATGAAAATTGACCTTTTCCAGTCCTGGGGCCAATGCTGAGTTTTCCAAATTTGCTGGCATATTGAGTGCAGCATTTTCACAGCATCATCTTTGAGGATTTGAAATAGCTCAGCTGGAATTCCATCACCTCCACTAGCTTTGTTTGTAGTGATGTTTCCTAAGGCCCACTTGACTTCACATTCTAGAATGTCTGGTTCTAGGTGAGTGATCACACTATCGTGATTATCTGGGTCATGAAGATCTTTTTTGTACAGTTCTTCTGTGTATTCTTGCCACCTCTTCTTAATATCTTCTGCTTCTGTTAGGTCCATATCATTTCTGTCCTTTATTGAGCCCATCTTTGCATGAAATGTATCTCTGATTTTCTTGAAGAGATCTCTAGTCTTTCCCATTCTGTTGTTTTCCTCTATTTCTTTGCACTGATCGATGAGGAAGACTTTCTTGTCTCTCCTTGCTATTCTTTGGAATTCTGCATTCAAATGGGTATATCTTTCCTTTTCTCCTTTGCTTTTCACTTCTCTTCTTTTCACAGCTATTTGTAAGGCCTCCTCAGACAGCTATTTTGCTTTTTTGCATTTCTTTTTCTTGGAGATGGTCTTGATCCCTGTCTCCTGTACAATGTCATGAACCTCCATCCATAGTTCATCAGGCACTCTGTCTCTAATCCCTTAAATCTGTTTCTCACTTCCACTGTATAATCATAAGGGATTTGATTTAGGTCCTACCTGAATGGTCTAGTGGTTTTCCCTACTTTTTTCAATTTAAGTCTGAATTTGGCAATAAGAAGTTCATGATCTGAGCCACAGTTGGCTCCTGGTCTTGTTTTTGCTGACTGTGTAGAGCTTCTCCATGACTTATGAGTTCAGAGAGCACCAACTTAATTATAGGAGCTAGATTTTCTCCCAACAGGAACCCCAACCCTCTGTCTCTTCCCAGGCCTCTTTCCGTAGGATGAACTAAACTTGGGAAAGGTCCTGCCATACCTGATGACTTCCTAATTGCTGTCATATTGAAAAAAAGGCATAAAGAGGTAATTGTCTGGGGATTTTTATAGGGCATAGACCAAGTAATCCATGCGCCTTTCTCCCTGGGAGTCCACAAACATGGGGCCAGTGATTCTTGGAAAGAAAAGCATTTACACACAGTAAGGGGGACAGAGAGAGGAACTTGGAGCTCAAAATGCCAGCCCGCCGACTCATATCAGAGGAATGCCCTCCCCACATTCGCCATGCTGCCAGGCCCTGGGGCACGAGTTTGCAAGCTTCACTCTCAGCCTTCCTTTCTGGTTTTGATTTATGCTCAGACTTGGTGCTCCAGAGAAGGCAATGGCAACCCACTCCAGTACTCTTGCCTGGAAAATCCCGTGGGCGGAGGAGCCTGGTAGGCTGCAGTCCATGGGGTCGGGAAGGGTCAGACACGACTGAGCGACTTCACTTTCACTTTTTGTGCACTGGAGAAGGAAATGGTAACCCACTCCAGTGTTCTTGCCTGGAGAATCCCAGGGACGGCGGAGCCTGGTGGGCTGCTGTTTATGGGGTCTCACAGAGGCGGACACGACTGAAGTGACTTAGCAGCAGCAGCAGCAGCAGCAGTAGGCTTGCTGCTCAGACCAGTCCCAGGTGCATTCCTTGTTGTTGCTTAGTACATGCCCAGCCCCACTCACAAAGGCTACGTTAGCAATTCTGTAGGAGTAAACTACAGCAGTTCTACACTCCAAACTAGGACCTGGAGTCTGACCTAGGACTTACTGAAGATGAGTTCCCACTCAGGACAAGACACAACATTAACATTCATCAGCTCCTGCAATGTACCCAGCGCTTCAGGTTCTAGTGATTTCACTCGACTAATCCTAGAGAAGAGAATGGCAACCCACTCCAGTATTCTTGCCTGGAGAATCCCATGGACAGAGGAGCCTGGCAAGCTACAGTCCGTAGGGTCGCAAAGAGTCGGACATGGCTGAGCAACTAACACTTTCAGTTCACTTTTAGTCATGGTGGACCCCGCAAAAGAGGCACCACCAGCCACTCCTAATAAGCAGGGGTTGAAGGCACAGACTCCCTGAAGTTTGCAGAGCCAGGAAGATGCAGGCCTGTTGGCCCCCAGGTGTGTGGTCTTCCACACCTCTCGTTGCTTTGCTGTGCCCACTTGCTGGTGTCCTCAATGTTCGGGCTTGAACACTGCTCCCTCCCAAGGTCTGCACAGGAGAAGGGCCGTAGCAAGGGCTATAACCAGGGTTGAACCGGGAAATAAATTGATCTGACAGAGAATTAAACTGAGATCAGGAAGACAGACTCCTCCCACTTCCTCCTCCCTCTTTAAGTAAATGTTTCAGGGTCAGGAAGAAAAGAGGGGGAGCAGGTTAATATCTCCACTTGGAAAAGATGTGGATGGGATCCTTGTGAACTGAATCTATGAATATCCCAAAGATCAGGGCTTGGCTGTCCTTTTGAAATGTCAGGTGAAGTATAAATCTTAATTTATTAAGGGAATGATAAGCCAAAGGAAAGATAAATAGCTGCCTTTAAGAGGCACATGGATGCATGCAGGCTAAGTCATTTCAGTGGTGTCTGACTCTTTATGACTGTACGGACTGTAGCCCGCTGGGCTCCTCTGTCCGTGGATTCTCCAGGAAAGAATACTGAAATGGATTGCCATGCCCTTTTCTGGGGGATCTTCCTGACCCAGTGCTCGAACCTGAGCCTCCTGAGGCTCCTTCAGTGCAGAAGATTCTTTTGCTGTTGAACAAGTGCATACTTCAGAGTGTCTGAAGAACTGTGGAAGGAGGTTTGTGCCATTGTACGGGAGGCAGTGATCAAGACCATCCCCAAGAAAAAGAAATGCAAAATGGCACAGTGGTTGTCTGAGGAGGCCTTACAAATAGCTGAGAAAAGAAGAGAAGCTAAAGACAAAGGAGACAAGGGAAGACAAACCCATTTGAATGCAGATTTCCAAAGAATAGCAAGGAGAGATAATAGAGCCTTCCTCAGCAATCAATGCAAAGAAATAGAGGAAAACAACAGAATGGGAAAGACTAGAGATCTCTTCAAGAAAACTAGAGATACCAAGGGAACATTTCATGCAAAGATGGGCACAATAAAGGACAGAAATGGTAGGGACCTAACAGAAGCAGAAGATATTAAGAGGAAGCAAGAATACACAGAACTATACAAAAAAGGTCATCATGACCCAGATAATCATGATGGTGTGATCACTCACCTAGAACCAGACATTCTAGAATGTGAAGTCAAGTGGGCCTTAGGAAGCATCACTACAAACAAAGCTAGTGGAGGTGATGGAATTCCAGCTGAGCTATTTCAAATCCTCAAAGATGATGCTGTGAAAGTGCTGCATGCAATATGCCAGCAAATTTGGAAAACTCAGCATTGGCCCCAGGACTGGAAAAGGTCAATTTTCATTCCAATCTCAAAGAAAGGCAATGCCAAAGAATGTTCAAACTACCACACAATTGCACTCATCTCACCCGCTAGCAGAGTAATGCTCAACATTCTCCAAGCCAGGCTTCAAGAGTATCTGAACCGGAAACTTCCAGATCTTCAAGCTGGATTTAGAAAAGGCAGAGGAATCAGACACTGAATTGCCAACATCCGTTGGATCATCGAAAAAGCAAAAGAGTTCCAGAAAAACGTCTACTCCTGCTTTATTGCCTATGCCAAAGCCTTTGACTGTGTGGATCACAATAAACTGTGGAAAATTCTGAAAGAGATGGGAATACTAGACCCCCTAACCTGTTGCCTGAGAAATCTGTATGCAGGTCAAGAAGCAACAGTTAGAACTGGGCATGGAATAACAGATTGGTTCCAAATTGGGAAAGGAGTATGTCAAGGCTGTATATTATCACCCTGCTTGTTTAACTTATATGCAGAGTACATCATGCAAAATGCTGGGCTGGATAAAGTACAAGCTGGAATCAAGATTGCTGGGAGAAATATCAATGACCTCGGATATGCAGATGACACCACCCTTATGGCAGAAAGAAAAAAAAAAAAGTTGGCTTAAAACTCAACATTCAGCAAACTAAGATCATGGCATCTGGCCCCATCACTTCATGGCAAATAAGATGGGGAAACAATGGAAACAGTAACAGACTTTATTTTGGGGGTCTCCAAAATCACTGCAAATGGTGACTGCAGTCATGAAATTAAAAGATGCTTGCTCCTTGGAAGAAAAGCTCTGACCAACCTAGACAGCAAATTAAAAAGCAGAGACATTATTTTGCCAACAAAGGTCTGTCGAGTCAAAGCTATGGCTTTTCCAGGAGTCATGTATGGATGTGAGAGTTGGACTGTGAAGAAAGCTGAGCACCGAAGAATTGATGCTTTTGAACTGTGGTGTTGGAGAAGACTCTTAAGAGTCCCTCGGACTGCAAGGAGAGCCAACCAGTCCATCCTAAAGGAAATCAATCCTGAATATTCATTGGAAGAACTGATGCTGAAGCTGAAGCTCCAATACTTTGGCCACCTGATGCAAAGAACTGACTCCTTGGAAAAGACCCTCATGCTGGGAAAGATTGAAGCTGGCAGGAGAAGGGGACGACAGAAGATGAGATGGTTGGATGGTGTCACCAACTCAATGGACATGAGTTTGAGTAAACTGCAGGTGTTGGTGATGGACAGGGAAGCCTGGTGTGCTGCAATTCATGGGGTTGCAGAGTCGGACACAACTGAGCAACTGAACTGAACTGAAGATGACCTAGCCACCAACCAGGTAAATGCACATCAGTATAAAGAGTTCAGCTCAGTTGCTCAGTTGTGTCTGACTCCTTGAGACCCCATGGACTGCAGCACACCAGCCTTTCCTGTTCATCACCAACTCCTGNAAGGGGACGACAGAAGATGAGATGGTTGGATGGTGTCACCAACTCAATGGACATGAGTTTGAGTAAACTGCAGGTGTTGGTGATGGACAGGAAAGCCTGGTGTGCTGCAATTCATGGGGTTGCAAAGAGTCGGACACAACTGAGCAACTGAACTGAACTGAAGATGACCTAGCCACCAACCAGGTAAATGCACATCAGTATAAAGAGTTCAGCTCAGTTGCTCAGTTGTGTCTGACTCCTTGAGACCCCATGGACTGCAGCACACCAGCCTTTCCTGTTCATCACCAACTCCTGGAGCTTACTCAAACTCATGTTCATTGAGTTGGTGACACCATCCAAACATCTCATCTTCTGTCGTCCCCTTCTCCTCCCACCTTCAATCTTTCCCAGGGTCTTTTCCAAGGAGTCAGTTCTTTGCATCAGGTGGCCAAGTACTGGAGTTTCAGCTTCAGCATCAGTCCTTCCAATGAATATTCAGGATTGATTCCTTTAGGATGAACTAGTTGGATCGTCTTGCAGTTAAAGGGACTCTTAAGAATCTTCTCCAACATCATAGTACAAAAGCATCAGTTCTTCGGTGCTCAGCTTTCCTTATAGTCCAACTCTCACATGACTCCTGGAAAAACCAAAGCTTTGACTAGACAGACCTTTGTTGGCAAAGTAATGTCTCTGCTTTTTAATTTGCTGTCTAGGTTGGTCATAACTTTTCTTCCAAGGAGCAAGTGTCTTTTAATTTCATGGCTGCAGTCACCACCTGCAGTGATTTTGGAGCCCCCCAAAATAGTCTGTCATTGTTTCCATAAAGAATTCAAATACGACTAAAATGGATTTTCTTTTGGACCCTGGCAGGGTAGGAGCTGGCATCTCCCACTCATCTCAGGATCATGTATTTTAACACAGAAGAGTCGCTATAAATCTCAAAGCTTGAAAAAAAAAAAAATCTCAAAGCTTGATCTGAAGACCACTTACATCAGCCTCTTATGGTTAAAAAGACAGATTCCAGGCCTCCACTCCAGACCCTATGAACCAGATGCCTTGAGTTTACTCTAGGAATCTGCATTCAACAGATGCTCATATACTCCTAAATACACTAGTGTGAGAAGCTCTGAGACAGTCTAAAACGAGAGAGATCAAGAATCACCATTAACTATCCACTGCTTAGTTTCCTTCAGTAGCAAATTCCCAGCATGGGATTACTGAGCTTTAGCTCTGACCTGCTTCAGAGGGCATTTCAAAACCCCTGGATTAAGGAGGGTTGCTTTTCTCCAAACCAAATTCATCGTCGCTGCTTCTGCACTGAACTTCAGATTCTCTCTCTCCTCTGCTAGGACAACTTGGTGTCAACTTGCTACATCCTAAAAATTAAAGTCTAAATTCTTTAAAGTCCTAGTCTAAGGACTCCCTTGCTCTAATCACAGGCAGAATTCCATGAATCTTTTTGGCTCAAATGCTTACCAGATGTAAGTAGGCTTGGGTAAATCAGTTAAATCTGTGCCTGAGTTTTGTCAGCTTCAGAAAGAGCTGAACAATATCCCTCTCAGAGGATGTTGTAAAGGTGTTGTGTGATGGCATAACTGCTTAGCACAGCGTCCCACACTTAGTAGGAACTCTGTAAAGAAGCACTGCTAAAGGACATGTCATTGCATAAGGCAGGGTCTCGAGACCAGGATTCTGGGAACAATATTATATGATATACTCTGTGTCCCCTCTCTCCCACTATCACATACAAACTTCTTAAAATGGGGGTATTCCCACTCTGGATAATTTGAGATTCTCTGGGATTATAGATTGCCTTCCCATAAGAAACCTTCAGGCAGATGACTGCATGTGTCCCTCTTTGGATCCTCAGATCCAGTACAGTGTTGCCCCAGTAAGCATGCAAATTATTATTGATCACAATAAGTATTTTTGTGTTAAGCATGGTCAAGACTAGGAGAAAATGCCAATGATGTTCAGTGCTGGTGAGAATTTAAGAAACAGACATACACTCCTCATAGGAATGTTGATTGATAGCAGTTCTCATATACATCTTTGACTCAGCAATTCCAATTTGGGGGATTTATGCTACAGAAACAAGAGCATATGAGAGCATATGATAAGATATAACCACAACATTTTTTTAAAGATTTTAAGAATTTTTTATGTGGACTATTTTTAAAGTCTTTATTGAATTTGTTACAAAATTGCTTTGTTTTATGTTTTGGTTTTTTGGCTGCGAGGCATGTGAGATTTTAGCTCCCAGGCCAGGGATCGAACCTGCATCCCCTGCACTGGAAAGTGAAGTCTTAACCACTGGACCATCCTCCATGTTCAACAGTAGAGGCCTGGAAGAGTAACACAGAGTGAATCCATATGACTGAGGAGAAAGCAGTCGTTACAAATTATGTTTTAAATGTTCATTTATTGACTCAGAAAGACAGTCACAACTCAAGAGAGGAAGCACACTTTAAAACAACATGAACAGTATTCCATCTTTTGTTGTCTTTTTTAAAAGCACATATAGGTGCATAATAAAGATTATATGCATCAAACCAATAAAAACTCCAGGTGATAGGAATTATGGGGTGTCTTTTCTTCTCTTTGCATAATTTTCTTTTTTTTTTTTTATCTTCATGTCTTTGCAATAAGGAAGACAAGGGAAAGTTTTAATTAAAAATAAACCTACACACTTGTATTTGCAGAGTTACATCACAGTGGATTAAAGTGTCTGGATTTCTGCATCAGCAGAACTTCACATTAGTCTGGGCCTACATGTCTCTGCTCTTGGCTTATGCTGTGCTGAGCTCAGTCCCTTCTGTGTCTCCATTGCCCTCAGAGGGAGAGAGAGAGACAGAGACGTGAGGGTCGGGTAATGGTGAGCATCATCTGGAAACCGTTGTCATGTTAACAGCCCTCCCCTGTTTGTCCCAAGTGCTTGACTGGCAAGAGAGGCAAGGCCTGAGGTTAAAACCAGCCTAAGGAGATTTGTAGGGACTGTGGCTGCTGGAGAGGGCACACTGTTGTCCACTATGCTTCTTCAGCCCTGCCCTTTTCTAGGAGATTCTTAGGCTTGTAAGTTACCAGTGCTGTGGCGGTACATAGGGGAGGGCATGTTGTTTCATCCCATGATGCTTTGGAATAGAAGTAATCTGTGCTTGGCTCCTGGAGGTGCAGAGCTTGGTTCCCTATATTAGCACTTTGATTCCCAGATACTTTATCTTATCTCTCTTTCCTGAAAAGATTGTTACTGAGGGAGGATTCTTTCTTCCCAATATGTAGTTTCCTCACTGCTGATCAGCTGGGCCATAAACCAGATATAGGGCCAGCTGTTCACAGGCAAGATCAGATATGATTAGCTGTTTCCAGGGTGATCGGGCTGGCTTTTTTCTACCTGCCTTTCCTCCCCTCCCACTTGCCCCTCCCTCCCTTCAATCTATAAATCTGTGGCCTGATCCTGTTTAGAAAAAAAAAAAAAATGAAAGGCTGGGTTGTAACTTCTCCAGGAGGTGAGAAATAGAAAAAGGTGTCTGGCCCACTCAGAATACAATAGAGTGAGCCTGGAGTTTCCCACCTTGAGGGAAAGAGAAGGGAGAGGCAGGCATCCCTGGAGGCTTTCCGGAGTGAGTAAGACTGGATCTGAGCCTCCATTTCCTTTTTCTTTTTCCATGTTTTATTTGTAGAGGCCTTATAGCATATTTTAAAGTTTTTTTCTTTTAAGCTACGCTGAGTCTTCAGGCTTTTCTCTAATTGCGGCAAGTGGGGGCGGGGAGGGGGGCAGCCCACTGTCTAGTTGTGATGCGTGTGTTATGCCCATGGTCTGGTTCCCCAAGACTGAGAGAATAAGACACTCACAGCAATGCAAAAGCACAAAGGGGTTTTATTGCTAGCTCAAGCTAGGGCTCAGGTCTCATCCAGCGCAGTGGAGTCTTGACGAGAGCTCCGAGCTCTGAATCACATCTACTTTTATATAGACGGTTCTTTGTTCCTGTAACAGCATAGCTGACTGGCTAAACCATATGCGCGTGCGGGACTTTTAAACCTTGCATCCATATCCGGATTGGCGCGGGAGGGGTTTTCCTGGTTGGCTCAGGCCGGGGCTGCGGGGATTTTTTTCTGATTGGTCAAGCTACACTGCCTGCGGGAGTTCCCAGTGCCTCAGCTTTCCTAGAGACTAAAACTCAGGCCTTAGCCCACCCCTTAGAGCCTGTCTTGGCTCCAGTTTGGTCCTAACACGTGGACTTCTCATTGTGTATCTTCCCTTGTAAAGGCTTTACAGCACAGGCTCAAGAGTTGTGGTGCATGGGCTTTGTTGAATGTGGGATCTTCCCAGATCAGGGATGGAAACCACATCTCCTGCATTGGCAGGCAGAGACTCCTCCCCTTACCAGTTTCTTGTCCTGAAAGTCTAGGAGTCTGATGGATTCATAATTAACCCAGTACTCCATGCTAGTGATGCAACAGTTCTTTCTGGGTCTTGCTTAGAGGCTCCTATCTTGAAGGTCTAGTCCACCAAGTGCCAACCATCCTACAAGTAAGTGTAAGTCAAAACTGTTCTCACCTGCTGGGGTGTGAGCTTCAAACTTTCCTATTATATTCTCAGTGTATGTAAATAGTTGTGATGAAGTCAAGTAAAAAGAATCTCCAGGTAAGTAAATATTTAAAGAGCTGTAGGACAGTGGAGTAAAGGTTGACTTTGTATAAAGGGGAGATATGTTTCTTAGGTTGCAACAGAAGGCAATTCCTTGAATCCAAAGCCTCTCCTTTAGGTAACTGTGCACATACTACTCCCCAGAGGCCAAGGATGGGGAACTGGCCTTGGTTTTCTGATGAGAACATGCTGCTTGTTTCTGAAAAGGTTTGGGTTGTCCCAAGTGGCGCTAGTGGTAAAGAACCCGCCTGTCAATGCAGGGGACATGAGAGACACAGGTTCGATCCCTGGGTTGGGAAGATCCCCTGGAGAAGGGCATGGCAACCCACTCCAGTATACTTGCCTGGAGAACCCCACGGACAGAGGAGCCTAGGGGGGAACAGTCCATAGGGGCACAAAGAGTTTGACACGACTGAAACAACTTAGCAGGCACACATAGCTGATTCACGTGTGTGTACAGCAGATACTGACACAACTTTGTGATGCAATTATCCTCCAATTAAAAATTAATTCGTTAATTTTTTTAAATGAATGTGTCATTGCCTTAATTCATCTTTCTCTGGGGATTATACCCACCTTTGACCCATAAGAATGACATGCTCCACTATCTGAGCCAATCAGGGGCCTGGGTAGCACCTGGCTTGTCATCCGGGCGCCGTCTCTCTTGTGCGCAGCCATCTAAACCAAGCAGGATGTCCCTCTGGCTCCCCACCCTCTTCAGCTTCTGGTCTGGAGAGACCAGAACCCCTCCCACTTCCTGGTGTTCCTGCTCTGCTTGTGTTAAAAGCTCCCAAACAGCTCCCTAGCCACACACTCAGTGTTGTTCTTCCACGCTGTGATCCCAGGGAACCAAGGTTGCAAAGCAGAGGATGCCCTCCTTAAAGTCTTGGCGAGGGGACAACTGTAAGATGCCCCACCCAGAGTACTGATACTCTTGTCTGAGATTTCTCCACAACTCCCTGTAAGAGGCAGTAGTAACAAATGTTAAAAGCACAAGTTTTTGGAATAAGACTTAGGCTGGTTGCGATGTTTTGTGCTATATGAACCTTCAGTTCAGGTCAGTCGCTCAGTCATGTCCGACTCTTTGTGACCCTATGAACCACAGCACGCCAGGCCTCCCTGTTCATCACCAACTCCCGGAGTTTACCCAAACTCATGTCCATTGAGTCACTGATGCCATCCAACCATCTCATCCCCTGTCACCTCCTTCTCCTCCTGCCCTCAATCTTTCCCAGCATCAGGGTCTTTTCAAATGAGTCAGCTCGTCTCATTAGATGGCCAAAGTATTAGAGTTTCAGCTTCAACATCAGTCCTTCCAACGAACACCCAGGACTGATCTTTAGGATGGACTGGTTGGATCTCCTTGCAGTCCAAGGGACTCTCAAGAGTCTTCTCTAGCACCACAATTCAAAAGCATCAATTTTTCAGCACTCAGTTTTCTTTATAGTCCAAGTCTCACATCCATACATGACTACTGGAAAAACCATAGCCTTGACTAGATGGACCTTTGTTGGCAAAGTAATGTCTCTGCTTTTGAATATGCTATCTAGCTTGGTCATAACTTTCCTTCCAAGGAGTAAGTGCTTTTAATTTCATGGCTCAGTCACCATCGGCAGTGATTTTGGAGCTCAAAAAAATAAAGTCAGCCACTGTTTCCCCATCTATTTGCCATGAAGTGATGGGACCAGATGCCATGATCTTCGTTTTCTGAATGTTGAGCTTTAAGCCAACTTTTTCACTCTCCTCTTTCACTTTCATCAAGAGGCTCCTTAGTTCTTCTTCACTTTCTGCCAGAAGGGTGGTGTCATCTGCATATGTGAGGTTATTGGTATTTCTTCCAACAAACTTGATTCCATCTTGTGCTTCTTTCAGCCCAGCGTTTCTCATGATGTACTCTGCATAGAAGTTAAATAAGCAGGGGGACAATATACAGCCTTGACAAACTCCTTTTCCTATTTGGAACCAGTCTGTTGTTCCATGTCCAGTTCTAACTGTTGCTTCCTGACCTTCATACAGGTTTCTCAAGAGGCAGGTCAGGTGGTCTGGTATTCCCATCCCTTTCAGAATTTTCCACAGTTTCTTGTGATCCACACAGTCAAAGGCTTTGGTATAGTCAATAAAGCAGAAATAGATGTTTTTCTGGAACTCTCTTGCTTTTTCCATGGTCCAGCGGAAGTTAGCAATTTGATCTCTGGTTCCTCTGCCTTTTCTAAAACCAGCTGAACATCTAGAAGTTCACAGTTCACATATTGTTGAAGCCTGGCTTGGGGAATGTTGAGCATTACTTTACTAGCATGTAAGATGAGTACAATTGTGTGATAGTTTGAACATTCTTTGGCATTGCCTTTCTTTGGGATTGGAATGAAAGTTGATCTTTTCCAGTCCTATGGCCACTGCTGAGTTTTCCAAATTTGCTGGCATATTGAGTGCAGCACTTTCACAGCATCATCTTTCAGGATTTGCAATAGCTCAAATGGAATTCCATCACCTCCACTAGCTTTGTTCATAGGGATGTTCCTAAGGCCTACTTGACATCACACTCCAGGATGTCTGGCTCTAGGTGAGCAATCATGTCATCGTGATTATCTGGGTCGTGAAGATCTTTTTTTGTTCAGTTCTTCTGTGTATTCTTGCCACCTCTTCTTAATATTTTCTGCTTTTGTTAGGTCCATACCTTTTCTGTCCTTTATCAAGCCCATCTTTGCATGAAATGTTCCCTTGGTATCTCTAATTTTCTTGAAGAGATCTCTAGTCTTTCCCATTCTGTTGTTTTCCTCTATTTCTTTGCATTGATCGCTGAGGAAGGCTTTCTTATCTCTTCTTGCTGTTCTTTGAACTCTGCATTCAGATGCTTATATCTTTCCTTTTCTCCTTTGCCTTTTGCTTCTCTTCTTTTCACAGTTATTTGTAAGACCTCCTCAGACAGTCATTTTGCTTTTCTGGATTTCTTTTCCATGGGGATGGTCTTGATCCCTGTCTCCTGTACAATGTCACGAACCTCCTTCCATAGTTCATCAGGCATTCTGTCTATCAGATCTAGTCCCTTAAATCTGTTTCTCACTTCCACTGTATAATTGTAAGGGATTTGATTTAGGTCATACCTGAATGGTCTAGTGATTTTCCCCACTTTCTTCAATTTAAGTCTGAACCTTAGTCTAATTTACTTTAATATGAACTTTAGTTTCCTCATTTTTAATTACGTTGATGAGCTCATGAGAGGATTAAGTGAAGCAACAGTTTTTTTTTACTTTTTGTTTTATATTAAAGCACAATTGGTTAACCATGTTGTAATAGTTTCAAGTGTACAACAAAGTGAGTCAGTTAGACATATACAAGTATTTATTCTTTTTTCAAATTTTTTTCCCCATTTAGGTTGTACATAATATTGAGTAGAGTTACATGTGCTATGGACTTCCCTGGTGGCTCAGCTGGTAAAGAGTCTGCCTACAATGCGTCAGACCTGGGTTAGATCCCTGGGTTGGGAAGATCCCCTGGAGGAGGGAAAGGCTACCCACTCTAGTGTTCTAGCCTGGAGAATTCCATGGACTGTATAGTCCATGGGGTCACAAAGTGTCAGACATGACTGAGCAACTTTCACACACACATACACACACACACACACGCCTGTGCTATACAGTATGTCCTTATCGGTTATCCATTTCACACAGAGCAGTGTGTAATAATAGCAGTTTTATAATAAGGAACTATTGCGTCAGTCAAGAAGATCATGACTTCTGTTGAATGAATGGTATATAAACTAAAAGAAACAAACTGATGCTGCTATAGAACCCAGAGGAACAAATGAAAGATTTCATTGTCTTCAAGAACACCCAGAGTAGGTATAACATGTTCAGTGCTAACATCAGGCAATACCTCTTTTCGCTTATATCCTATAGGCATTAAGCCAGAGGATCTTTGGTCTAAATTAGTGTCCAAGAAAAATAGAGCATGAGCCACTTATGTAGTGTTAAAATTCCCAGCAGAAATATTTAAAAATTAAAAGCAAATCAGATTGATTACTTAGTTTATTCAAAATGTTATCAATTCAACACATACTCCATATTTTAAAATTTGAGAGTTTATGTGATTTGCTTCATACTAAGTCTGAAATTTGGTGTATTTTGTACTTAAGCACATCTTAATGCAGACTTTCTTCGTTACAAGTTCTCAGTCGCCACCCAGAGATACTGCTTACAGTGTTGGACAGTCCACGTCTGAACCTTCACTCTGAGCTACGCGTCTAATCAGCTGGGAAATAGAGATGTTTTTGATGCGGCTGTTGGTTCTGGGAATTCAGAGCCAGAGCCTCTCTGAGGACCTTCTCACTGTTCATCTGACTCTTAATTGCTCTTGCCTTTAAAGGAGCAAGTTGTCTGCGTCACTGTGTTCCAACCTTGTTGACATGACCCTGGGAATAATAGTTTTATATGATGTACTAAGTGGGGCCGTACAGTGTGTACTGGTGTGCTATGGTTTGCCAGTTGGGAAGCTCTCAAACTTGCAAGGCAATCTGCACCCTGAGGGTTGTCTGGGGGAGGGAGGCAAGCTTTTTATTGCAATCTGTGCAAAAACCATTCTTATCAATCAAGTGCTCAATCTTAAGTAACACCTCCTTCCCACAAAGAATGAGCAAGTGGCCTCATGCGCTCAGGTGCCCAAGCTGTTGCTGTCAGCAACTTGAGTTGAGCAAAACAAGCTCCTCCAGCCGCTGAGCCTTGGAGTCATCTTGTCCCATGTGGTTGACAGTGGGGCCCAGAAAAGCACTGTGGCCACTCCCAGCTCAGCAGACAACAAAGCAGAAAGAGCTGGGGATTGCACAGCTGAAAGACGTGACCCGCTGACAGCCCCCACCACCCACCCAGCGCCAGCCCAGCCCACCTTCAGCTGAGTGAAGCAAGGCTCTGTGTGGGAAGTGAACTCAGCCTCAGGAAACATGTCCAGGCATGTGGGAAGCCCTTCAGAGGAGGGGGAAGGTGCCGGGGTCCAGCCCCGGTGGAACCAGGGTGATTCGAAGGAGAGACGGACTAGGCGAGGAAAAACTTATACAGAAATATAAAGGAGATTAGAAGAAATAGTATAGTAGGAAAATTAAGTGGAGAAAAGAGGCTGAATAACTTGGTTTACGGAGAAAGCCAATAAAGCTCCAGACAAGGGGCTTGCACCATCTACGTGGGGCCGCCGGCGCCCGCTCGAATAGTGGAGAGTGCCCCTCCTTGGGCACCCTCGCAGATCTTGAAAGCCGGGGCAGGTAAGTAGACTTGGGGGACCACTCCGCTCCAGATGGGAATTCAGCCTGAAGTTAGAGTAAAGAGGAGGAGGAGGGAGAAGAGAAAGGGGTGAGAGAAAGAGACATGGGGAGAACCAGATTCCCAAGAAACTAGGCTGAGACACTAGTCCGGAAAGCTGATCCCGACCGTTTATTGTTCAAGGGACTATTTATATGTTTGATAATACATGGAGATTAATGGGTAACACAAAGTTATGCAGCGTTAGCAGTTTAGACTCTTATCAAAAGCAGGCTTTTCTCTGCATACCTGACTGCAAACACAAGTCTTAGGTAATTTACATCATCTTCTGCCAGAAGGGCCAATTAACATTTTACAACCTTTTTCCTGATAAGGGTTTGTCAACCAGAAGACTTATTTGTGTTGATCTTTCCAAAGTTTGGCGCCGCTCTCAGAAAGCACTAAATAAAGTTACATTCTTACATAGCAAAGAGACAACAATTTATAACAAGCAAAAGGAGTACAGTGATTTATAACAAAAGAAAAGTAATTAACTCAAAAGTCTAGTGTTGCTAACATCAAAACTACTATATATCTTTTCCCATACCCCGTTTACATTGATTAACATCTTCCCAGGTGCCTAAAAGATAAAGAATATGGAGGCCTGGCAGCAATCATTGAATCAACAGTGAAAACCCGTCACCAATACAGTTTTTAACTCTTTAGAAAAAGTTCTGTGTCTTTAAGATGCTTTCAAGCTTTGTGTCTCTCCCGGTTGGGGGCTGTAAGCAATTCACAAGCTGTAAGGGGTCGGGAAACTTGTTAGGCAAGCTAGAGAACTACTAGAGGAGGTTTAACTGAAACATCCCTTTCAAATGCAGAAGACCAAAGCTTAGAGATGACTTTTTCCGGAGTGTATTAGAAGAGTAGAGAAGCAGAGAACAAAAGCCGGCAGATTCTTATTTTGGGGGTTTGGATGCTCAGGAAGTTCCAGGGGGAAAACCTGAGATCTGATTAGACCTTGCACCTCAGATCTCATGCCGCATGACCTTGTCATGGGTGGAATTCCTCACGGTGGCTTCCGGCAGGAAGGGAACCGTTGTTCCACCCTGGGCATCAGGTTCTCCTTCCTGATGGTGGCCATTGAGCTCTCCTTCCTCTAGGCCAACGGTTTTTGATTCTCTTTGAGACACCAATCAGAATTCCCAAGACGAATGCATGTATAAACAAATGAGACTTGCACAGGGTACATGGAATCAGTTCAGTTCAGTTCAGTCGCTCAGTTGTGTCCAGCTCTTTGCAACCCCATGAACAGCAGCACACCAGGCCTCCCTGTTCATCACCAACCCCTGGAGTTTACTCAAACTCACGTCCATTGAGTCACTGATACCATCCAACCATCTCATCCTCTGTCATCCCCTTCTCCTCCTGTCTTCTGTCATTTCCAGCATCAAGGTCTTTTCAAATGAGTCAGCTCTTCGCATCAGGTGGCCAAAGTATTGGAGTTTCAGCTTCAACATCAGTCCTTCCAATGAACATTCAGGACGGATCTCCTTTAGAATGGACTGGTTGGATCTCCTTGCAGTCCAAGGGACTCTCAAGAGTCTTCAACACCATGGGATGAGTACATGGAATGAATTATCCTTAATCAATGTACTTGGGCTAAGGACTCAGGACTACCTGAACTCAAAATCTGCCTTTAAGAATCTGCCAACTCTTAGCCACGTGCCTTGGGTGAGTTAACTTGACCTCCCTTAGCCTTCCCTCTTCTGCAAAATGATAATAACTTCTTCATCGGACTGCTGTAAGATGAAATGAGGTATTGCAGACAGTTCAGCCCAGCAGGGCCCCATGTGAAGTGCTCAGTATTCACAATCATTTCAAAGGCCTTCGGAACGGAGCTGACCTGGGAACCTAAGAGTGCTCTGCTGAAGGTGTACTCCGAGTGCCATTAGCCTTTTGAAACATCAGATAACCAAGGAAAAGGTAGGTGTGGAATTCTGATAATCAGAATAGTCAATTAGGGCAACTCTGTCAAGCTGAGGGAACTTTGTCCCTTCCTTTTCACGTCTCAATGGAAGGGAAAACTTTGAAGTCAGCTCTGCCATGTGGGAAGCTAAAGGTCAATCCATCACAGCTTACATTTCACCCACTTTGTACCATTGCACCCTCTTCTCTGCTGTCCAGCTGACTCCTGGGAAGGACATGACATCTCTTTCCTGATTCATCAAACAGGAGTCAACATGAATAGGTTCAGCCTATAGCTCTAGGATTCTTCCCACTCCAGTATTCTTGCCTAGAGAATTCCATGGACAGAGGAGCGTGGTGGGCTACAGGCCACGGGGTCGCAAGAGTTGAACATGACTGAGCGACTAAACCACCACCATAGCTCTAGGACTCTGCTTCTCTTTTTTCTTGGGTCATGTTGCCTGACTTGTAAAGTCTTGGATTAGCAGTTGAAACAGCCTCAGATCCTTCTTTGATAAGTGTTTGCCAGACACCACACGTCTCAGCTACTCCACCCATCCTGTGCTGCCCCTTCTCATCTCTAGCTTCCTTCTTTGTCTTCCTTCGGAATGCCGATGGTGAGCATTGTTGAGCAGCTATTCCAGAATCTGAACCAGTGAGGTCTTCTAAAGCAGAGGAGCCAGAAATGCAAGATGAGTCATCTATATTCTGAGGGCAGAGGCTTTATTCAAAGGAGAAATTCCACTTTCCTCTAGAGGGACTTCTTAAAGGTTCGGTGATGTCTGAAATCTGGAAACACCCCAAAGACCTTTAAATAATATTTGGTTCCCTGACTGATTCATGCCTCCCAACCTGCTCTAAAATCTGCCTTGCCACCAAACCTGCTCCCAAAACAAGGTCTCTTTTTCAGGAACAAGCTGTGAACCACCCAGCTTTGCAAAATAGCCTGAAAATACTTTTTAAAAACATGCTTGGCCCCACCACCATCATCATCTTCTTAGGAAGGTAATGTACCTGCTCTGAGCCTTCTTCTTTGTATCTGTACAAATAACTACCTGGCAGATTTACTGTGAGGGCCAAATGAAGTCCTTGCTGGAGCTTGGCTCCTGGTGGCCCCTGAAGGTGTTGTCCCTCCTTATCCTTCACAGGTTTGCTAAGAGTTAGTCTGCAGGTGTTTTATAAATTGAGAGGAGCTATATAAATGCTTCCTCTAGGCCAGTGTAAAGTTGGCCAGCTTAGAAGGCCTGGCTTTCCCCACTTTAAAAATATAGGAAACCTGATTTCTACTTCCAGCGGCCTGCCAGCCCAATCACATGAGGTATCTTGGTTGTTTCCAGACTATGTTACAAAACTCTGGAATGTTGGCTTCTGGTCTTCTCAGACTGCTGTAAATAAGAGGCATGGTTCCTTTGTCCCTACAAAAGGGGGAAGAGTGTATACCGCTGCCCTCCTGCAGACCAGAGCAGCAAGCGTGTCAGCTACTGGGTCAGACTCCTTACCTCGGACACCTCACCCATGAAAGACATAAAACAATGAAGCTCTGCACTTTTAGAGGCAATGGGATGCCTGGACTGGTAAGGGGCTTGGTTTTTATTGGTTTCTCAATGCAAATGGCTACGTGAAGGGAGGGACACGGGGAGGGTGTTGCAAAGTGTTGTCGAACATGTGGGTTTTTGAAGAGAGAGACTGTACGAAACCAGAGTTGAGCTGGAGACAGTGTGGCCTGCTAGGCAGTGGAAGCCTGGGTTCGGGACTCCCCTCTCCTACCAAACTGATGACTCACCCTAGCTGGCTGCTTCATCTTTTGGGGTCTCAGGTGCCCTGGAGAATAAAGTTATGGTTGTTAGATCAGGGGGTTCCCCTTCCACACCCACACTCATACCCATATGGGTCATCCAGCTAGGATGCCAGCACTGATTTACATAAAGAAGAGTGAGAGGCAATACTTCCTGCTGGTGTCAAAGTACCCTCCAGGTCTTGGCCCCTCGCTGGTCTTGAGCATCACCTCTCTTCTAGGGCACATCATGAGTTCCACTCTTCGTCAAGTTGCCCTTCCAATTATAGGGTCATCAGAGCCAAAATGACCCTACGCAGCATTCTTTTTAACAGTCCAGTAGTTGAGCCCATGGAAGATGGGGTGGCTGCTTGGAGCAGTGGTGGTCCAAGTGTGTCCCCAAATCAGCAGCCTCCACATCACCTGGAATTGTTAGTAATACAGATTCTAGGGCCCTGACCCAGGCCTACTGAGTCAGAAACGCCAGCATGGGCCCAGCATCAGCATAACACAATCTCCGGGGAAATATATGGCTCCCTGGAGTTTCAGAACCACTCAGAGCATCGTGCTGTCAGGCAAGTGTGATGTCAGCAGGGGTTCAGTGGGTTGCTACTTAACACAAGTCAACATTACCCCAATCAAGTGAGAATCCCACCCCCAGTTCCCATTGAACTGTATCTTTGTCTAAGCTACCTCTTAGAAGACTTTTCATTTCAGGTCCTAGGGCAGGCTTAGGGCAAGAAGTGAGTCTGTGGAGTTAATATGCCGACAACCTAGATGAGATTCTGGCCACCTAAGACCTCTTACTGTTAACGAGGACTTGACGACTCCTCCAGGCCGAGTCAGCAGGAAGTGGTGTTGCCTTCTGATTTAGATATTGGCTGCCTGACCAAATTCAGTGAGCAGAAACCTAATGCAGCATTTCCACGAATTTCTGCAGGCCTGATACTCAGAAAGTGTTCAAGTATTTGAGGTCTGCTAGTGGTGAAATGAACATTTAGCAACAAAGCAGCACCATGCAAAGGTTCTGCGGTGGTGGTCTGTGTCTCTGGGTCAGGTCTGGCCTTGACTGCTAACCGTCCGCATGATGCTGGGTGATTTTTTTCCCCTGAAAAGGCCTCTTCGGCCTCACCTATAAAACAGATATTGCTCTCCAGAGTTGCTTGCATGCCCATCCAGCATTTTTGCTTAGTGATGATGCCTTGCAGTCTCGAAGATTTTGGACTGGAGACTGATGATAAGTGACTGTAAAATGGAAAGAGAGAGGAGGATAGGCCCAACTGTGACACCTTAGCAACCCTGCTTCTTCAGTGCTCGCTCAGCTGTGGATGGTGCAGGCTGTACCCGTCATTCTGGATTCTAAATCCAACCCAACTATGCCTATCTAGATTCTGTCTAGCTTCTAGAGTGACTTGAAAACATTGTAATTCTAGAGGGGTCACCAGCCCATCCCAGAAGAAGGCTTATCTCTAAAAGACAGACCTCTGCTTATCCGAATCTTAAAGTTAAAACTGTATCCACTTAGAGTGGTGTCTCAATTTTCTCTCCCCCTAGAATCAAGGAGCACTTTTCCCCTCTTAGAGGAAACTAAGGTTTCCCTCTAAGGTTACTTAGACCTTCCTCTTCCTATCACAATCTCAGTGATTCTGCCCAAAGTGAAGGTGCAAAGCTTTGTTTACCTCCTCCCCTTCTCCAAGGTATGGGCTTTATAAAAGGTTTTGCTTGTTAAAAGTTAGCTTTCTGAGCTGAGGACTCTCTCTCTCCCTTTCATTCTCTCTCTCTCCTTTTTTTTTCTTCCTCTAAAGCCCATTGCGTAACAATCTCCTGTTTTAACCTTTTGCCAAATCCTACACTTCTCACTGCCAGAGGTTACTGTGCAAATGTTTAAATAGGTAATGTCTACCTTTGAACCTCTATTGTAATAGGTTCAAAGGTTCCAGGAGAGCTGGTTAGCTACTCTCAGTACGATACACACTGGCTTCATGTGTGGTCCCAACTCCAGGGCTAAGGAAAAGCCAGAGGCTCCTGAATGTGGTGCTGAACCA
>SJYQ01096269.1:0-64034 GCA_006410935.1 Redunca redunca
CCAACATGCTCTGTCTGTTTACCTGGTCACCCCAGAATAAAGAGACACACACACTCATTTTTCAAGGTATTTCTTTTGTAAAGGAGCCAGATTTGGCAACTAGACTGAAAATCTTCCAAAATTCTGTACAAATGTGTAATATACAAATATACATAAGGCTTTTGCCGAGAAAAGACAGCACAACAAATGACAGAGGCGGCTTTGGTGTCACATACCACCCTAGGGCATCTCAACACCCCCTAGGAATGCAAGGGGCCGATGGACCACAACACAGGCTACACATGTAAAACACACACTACATTACAATATGTACACCGAAGTATAAAAGACCCACTGTCCCCTTGGTCTGCTCACAGGCCCTCTGGCAGGAAGGCAAGCCATTCACCAGATAACCCATACAAGGGGAACGCCTTTAAGGGGGAGAACCTTGCAGAATGAACTGGTTCACCCTAAAAACCATTAACAGCACAGGGCATGCCCTTAAAGAGAAAGGTGGTCAGAGTGAATTCAGGAGACGGAGCATTCCTTGTGCTCTTTAGAGCTCTTCGTCATTTCTCTCTCTCTCTTTCATCCCCGTGTTTCACTCCATCTCTGTGAACCGGGCAAACATGGCCTTCCGGACAGCATCTTTGTAGGAATCTGCACCAGACAGTCCGTATGCGCTGCCTTTGGCACCTAGGCCAGCTCCTTTTAGCCGGACTTGAGCCTGGGGGTAATGAAACTGTAGTCAGCAGCTGGCAGGTAGGGTGTGGACTGCTCCCTCTCCCCCACGTCTAGCCCACTTCCTACTGAGCTGGACCACCCTGCCAGGAGACAGAAATTTTAAACAAAGACAGGGATTTCTACTTTGGAGACCTGGAGTAGGCTGAAGGACTGAGGGCGTCAAATGGGTGAGGGAGAAAGGGAGACAGAAGCACGCCTCCAATTCTATGCCTGTTCAGCAAGCACCATGCCTGCTAAAGGGCCCCAAAGCCTTGCACCAAAGCCCAGGGAAGGTCTGGTAATTTTAGGTACGGATCATGGCAGGACAGCTCAAAGTCAGCAGAACTTGCCTGCACAAATCAACAGCAAGTGTTTGTTCTAAGCTATGCTGCCAGGTCAGGGAGAGAGCAATCACTGGCAGTGCTCTTGTCTAGAAGGCCAGTGGTCGAGGGCCTCTGGTCCTGAGCTCTGACTGAATAAAGGATTTCTTATCATGGATCAAAGTCCTACTAAAGTGTAATTTGTTTTATACATAAGCAAAAATCACTTAGAAATTAAAGCACAGTACTTTTCTGAAAATCTGATCTAAGCTACTGAGTCAGCGTTAAGGTTTGTTTACACTGAAGGATGTAGAAAGACACAGCTCCTTAGAAGAAGGTAGGCTTTGCCCAAAGCGACCCAAAAACCAGAAAAATCAAGCTGGGTGCCACACCCGTTTTCCCAACTGACATCTTAAAAAGAGGGTGCAATATAAGACGGCTGCAGGGAATACAACTCCCAGTGGGGCCCAGGCCCTATGGGTGCTTCAACCTCATCCCATCTCTGGGACAAGCCTGCAGGCCGCTGAAGCCCAATCCCACTGCTTACCTCAATGGGGGCTGTGATGCCTTGACACTTTCTCCCCAAACCTGAGCCTTCCCGCCAACCCATGGCCTGCAGCATCTTGTTGCCAATGTTACTGTGGTCAATGCCATCTTTGGTGGGCTGCTCGTAATTCCTGCCAGTGGCAAACACACAGTTACTCAAAACAGCCAGAGCCCCGTCTCAGAAAGCGGAAAATGCGCACAACACATACACGGTGCCAGCATCAAACTGCTTCTTGCGCTTGGGTTCTGGAGGCTCTGGGATGCCATATTTCTCCCGTCTTTCCGCAGCGCGATCCCGGTATTTCATCTACGTGGGAGAACAGCCCGATTAGAGATATTCAGACTTCAATCAATCTGTCGCAGTCGCAAGCGCCCACACTTCAGACTGTCACCTCAGGTGCTTCCTTCATCTGCAGCTTGGCCTTTTAGAGTGCCTGCAAATACCACATGCCCTGTTTCCCTGGCTGCACTTCGTCATATCCCAAACGGCAGGTTTGTAGAGATGATCTGTGTGTGGAACCTGGGGCAAAACCACGCTTCCAGCAACCAGTTTTATTTAACAAGTCACCTCTTGTCAAGCTCTTTAACCAGCCTGCTGGGGGTGGGCACAGCCTGCCGAGGTACTCGAGGGACAGGAGGGCAGGGCTACTGTTCTTCCTCAGCTACTGTTCTTCCCCACCTCCGGGAAGACAGAGCCAAGAGGTGGCTTCCTGAGACCTGCTCTACAGTCCCTGGGGAGCTGGCACCATAAAACAGTAGGAAAAAACAGGAAGGTAAAAAGCTTTAGCTATAGATACCTCAGAACCATCTTGGGGTGAGCAACTTCAAGTCACTTGCTCAGAGGTTCATCTCTAAGCCATAGGCCTCCATTTGTACTTAAACCCCTGGGTGGCTGGCTCTCAACCTGCTTCATCAACTACCAAGTGACTGCTCATTAGGGGCCCCACTACTTCCTTCCAGGCCACCTGCAATCATTCTGTCCTGCTATTCCCTAGGCCTCATCTGAGCTGCCCTCACTGTCCACAAAGGCTTCCTCTGCCAGGCCAAACAAGCTCACTCTGTCCTTACTAAAACCCAGTGTACTTTACCAGTCGGTCTCTGGCACCCAGGACTTGTGAAAGGACACTGCAGGGCTCCCAGGGCACACAGCTTGGGTCCAGTCTACATGAGCCATGACGGCCAGATATGTGACATACCCTACCCTGTGCCTGGGACCTGGAACAAGTGCTACGAGTAAAAGCCAAGGGCAGTTACCCCAAGACACTCGAGTGGCACATTGACCCCCATTCACCTCTCTCTCCCTCAGCTCCAAGGCTTCCAGCTCCTGCTCGCTCAGTCTGGATCGTCGGTAGATGTCCATGTTTTGCTGTATGAGAGATTTAACAAACGTAGTAATTCGTATCTTCCTAATGTGAGATGTCAAAACATTATTAGTATCTGTTGTGCTCCATCCAAGTCAAAGTCCAATTCATTACAACAGGAAAGCCAGAGTTGGGTGTACCTGGAGCTTCCATGCTCCTTTCTACGCACAATCTGCAACAGACTATACTGAGGAGCTGCCTTCTAGGAACAGACTATACTGAAGAGCTGCCTTCTAAGAGTAAATCACTTAACGCAGGTATTTACTGAACCTTCACTACCATCAGGGCACCCACAGCGTCTTGTTGCCTCCCCTCCCTGCCTCAGATCAGCTCAGAGAAGCGTGGCCACCTTGTGGAGGTCTGAGAGCTGCTGGTGCCTGACCAGGGCGTCTTTGTTTGGGAACTGGCGTCGGCAGAGCAGGCAGGCCATCTTTTTCCAGTCGGCCAGCTTTTCTTCTTCACTCTCAAGTCTCTCCACCAGCTCCTCTTCGTTGTCACTGTCACCACTGTAAGCAGCAACCAGACCCCTCTAGAGACAAGAGGAAGGTGGGTCATTGGAAATGTGCAACAGAGAAACAGCAATGGCTAAAGTAAAGCCTAATCCAAGCTGTGAGAGAATGCCCATTATCCGTATGTCACACATCAGTGAGGAGAGCAGCTAGGTCTTCCGGTGCTGGGCCCGACAGCCTCCCACCACCAGCCCTCTTGGGAACCAAGACGACTTCCTGGATGACTTTTCTCAAACTACTGACCGTGTCTGAAAACCTCAAATACAACAGATCAGAGTAATGACCCACTCAGGTAAATATCTAGCAAGTAAAACACGCTTTTTTGGTCTTAATTTTCTCTTTCCAGACTGTTAAAAAACTATTTACAAATGCAATAAAACTCAACTGAGCTCAGGAATCTGGGCTTTATTCTTAACTGTTCCATCTCACTTGCTCTCACACAGAGGAAACAAAGCCCTGAACATAGATTCTGTGTGCAAATGCTGCTTCAAATACCCACTACAGGGACACATCCGTTTTAAGCAGGAATATTAGCCAGATGCTTAGCTCAGATGGTAAAGCATCTGCCTGCAATGCAGGAGATTCAGGTTTGATCCCTGGGTCAGGAAGATCCCCTGGAGAAGGTACTGGCAACCTACTGCAGTATTCTTGCCTAGAGAATTCCACAGACAGACCATGTGGTTGCAAATAGTTGGACACGACTGAGTGACTAACACTTTCACATTAGCCAAGATGCAGATCCAAGCGAGACACAAAGCACAGACACAGCCTTTGAACACTGGTTTAAAGCTGGTACTTCCTTACTTTGAGGGGGTTCTCCTCATCTCCATTTCGCACCAATTCGGGGATGAGCTGCTGCCTTTCTGCTAAGGCTCCCTGGGAAACACAGAACAAGTCATAAGCCTCAAGTTTTACCTAAGCTGCTCTTATGAAGTAAGGCCATCCTTGTTACTGTTACCTTCTTCTCAAAGAGAGCAAAGCCGGCATCTGCGGCAGCAGATTCTCTCCTTTCTTCTTCCCTCAAAGAATTAACAGGTTGAAAGCTGTTTTTAAAATTTTCTTTCTGCTTGTTTAAACTCTTAGCCCAGCGTTCCATGTCTTTGGCAATCTACAGTCAAACAACAATCACAGAGATTTAGGTAGAGGAACTTAGCAAACAGTCTCCTATGCCAAGACAACAAGCCATTATTGTAACAAACTGTAACAAAACCCCTTTTGCCCTTATCTTTTATGAGATACTGCATATTACCAAAGTCATTTTTGAATATTGTTCCAAAGTCTGTGAGTCTTTCAGGCAATTGACAGATAACAAAGAATACTACTAAAAAATTGCACAATGCTCTAGGAACTTAGGGCTTCCCTGGTGGCTCACACGGTAAAGAAATCTGCCTGCAATGCAGGAGACCCAGGTTTGATCCCTGGGTGGGGAAGATACCCTGGAGAAGGGAATGACTACCCACTCCAGTAATCTTGGCCTGAGAATTCCACAGATAGAGAAGCCTGGTAGGCTATGGTCCATGTGGTTGCAAAAGAGTTGGACATGACTGAGAGACTAACTAGACTATGAGCTTAATGTAAATAAGATGTATGACCTAGTCTTTAAGAATCCAAATAAAGCTAAATGCCACAGCCCCACCCCACCTCTTGATAAAAAAAAAAAAAAAAAAGAGAAAAATGGGCCTGCTGGTTGGGTCATGATCTTACCTGCTGGGCTGTTTTGCTCTTGGGTTTCTCCTTCTTCTCCTTCCCCTCTTTAGTAGGAGGCAGGCCTGTCTGCTGGTGGGAATTAGACTCCGCAGCCAGCATGTAAGTCTCCTTCTCTCCATCCCAGTACAGGTACTGCTGGGTTAAGGAATTGTAGTAATACTAGAATAAAAGACACAATTCATGCAGACTTTCTCCTGGGTCAAACCACTAACCTAAAGGAGTATTTTTACTCCTTTACATCTCCATTATTTTGTCAAAAAAATTAAACATAAAAACATAAAGCATGCTGCAGACCAGTAATATTTCCTGGGCACAGAGGAGGCGCTATACACCTTGGTGTAGGTGAGGATGGCGAACCAGCTGGCCAAGAGGTATGAAACTTCTTGGGTGAGTAGAATGTGGTTTCAGAGTCTCGAGTTTCCATTAATTAATCCCTGGGCCTGGAGGGTATCCAAAGAGCAATAAGCCTGACTCCTTTCCACAGACAGACCATTTACACAAACCAGGTGGCCAGAGCAAGTGGTTCAGGAGGAGCTTTTTCTCACACATCCTCCATGACAATCAGTTAACATCTCATTGCTAGGTTCAATCATACAAAACCCTGCCTGTTCTGTTTGGACGCCCGGGCAACCAAACATGGTTGTAAAACACCAGCTTGGGAAGCTGATCTGAAGTGTGTGGGGAGAACCACAACAGAGAATGGGTGGCAGCTATCTTTCCTCTTCTCTATTGTCCAACCGCTTACTCTACCTGCTCAACAGGGGCTCAGGAGAGACTGCCTCCAGGGGAGGCAGTGCACATCAGACGCAGGAGCCACAGTGTTTACGGCCACCGAGAAGAATGGCCTGGGAAATGGCCAGACTCCACGAGAAGAGCAGTGGGAGCAACATGTACAGGCCCAGCCTGCTTGGCAAGTCCCACACAGCATCACACCTGACTCTCAGAAACCACAAGCTCTCAATGCCAAATTCCTGTTAAAAGCACTTATTTTTACTATTCTATATATACACACAGCTCCTGGTCATAACAGTTGCTTATTTATGGAGTGTTAATGTTGCCTTTCCTCTTTAAAAAGTTCTACACACTGCCCAAAATAAAATATCACTCCACAGATCTGCTGATTTCTACTCTCAAAAATACTAAATAAAAAAGAGCTGTACATAAAAGGTCACATATTATTTGATTCCATTTATACAAAATGTCTAGAACAGGCAAACCCAGAGAGACAGAAAGCAGTGGTTGCTGGGGTGGGAAGGAATTAGGAAGTAACTGCTTAATATATATGGTATAGGGTTTCTTTTCAGGTTGATGAAAATGTTCATCAACATTAGATGATGGGTGCCCAACACTGTGACTACACTAAAAAAAACTACTGAACACTCTAAATGGCTGAAATGTGAATTTTCTCTCAGGTGAAAAAGATCACAATTTAAAATTTGTATACAGGGGCCTACATGAAGATTAACAGTCACTTGAAAGTTTTAACGTGACAAAGTAACCATGGTAGTAGGACAAAGCACAGTGCTTGGGGCAGGGGGTGGGGCTGACCGACGAGAGGCACCTAGAACGTCTCGTGTGCTGGGAATGTCCTTGCTCTTCTTGTGGTGCTGGTGAATGATGGCAAATGAACCAATATATATACGTGCAAGCAAACATTCAAAGAACTGCAAGAACTACACGTGTCAGTTTCATGATTTTCTCAGTAAGTACATTATGCCTCAAAACGTCTGTTTTACCCCTTAGATTACCTGTGAGTTGGGGTCATAGTACAGCCCTGTTGTTGGATCATAGTAATATCCTGAAGATTCATCATACTGATACGTGGATGTGTCAGGCACTGCTGCAAAAACAAAACCCAGCACACAGTCATTCCAGGGAAGAGACTGGCTTTACTTCCAATTCTAAGCCACTGAGATGCAGGTCGTCTTCTCTCATATCCCCACGTGTCCCGCTGACACCCACAAAGGGAGAGGAGCGCTTATTAAGCAGAATCAACAACTAGGGCCTTCCAACTGTCAACAGCCCCATGAGGTTTGGCTTACCATATTTGGCGCCAGGAACTACACCAGTAGGGGAAGTGGCTGGGGCCTGTGCACTTGTGCTAGTGCTAGGCTGTGCTTCCTCAGTCTGGAAAGAACAGCAGCTTCAATACAGTTTCAGCTGTAAAGCCTCTCAAGAGAACTAAAGCACTGCAATCATCCAGCAGGAGGGCCCCTGACAGACCCACTGCAGCAACGGTCTAGGGCGATCCTTGAGCAAAACACACGCTAACAACTGTCTTCCTAAAGGTCAAGTCGAAGCATGCATAGTATAAATAGACCCTATGTGGAATCTTGTATTTAAAATACAGACACAAAATTATTTCAGTACATAATACGATTAGACAGAAAGAAGTAAGGTTGGAATGTGTGTGTATCAGTCAATTCTGGCTCACACAGTGAGAAAAGGTAGTACTTGTACAGCAACAGTTTCCCCAACAATCACCAGTTCTATATCTAAGATGACAGGATTACCGGAGAGCCGGGTGGGTTGGAGGTCTGATTATACAGCTGGGGACTCTGGGATACAACAGCCGCTGAGGTGGTGGTCACCGCTGTGCCTGATGATAAACACCGGAGTTACAACAGCCAAGGCACTGAACTCTACACCAAACATCCTTACCTGGAATGCCCCATCGAGAGTCTGTCTTTGTATATGTCAGTTCTTAACCACCTAATTCCCAGTAAGTACTCTCTAATCTGATATTCTGATTTTTATAATCCTACTAGAATGTGATACACAAAGTCAGACATACTGTATGATGGCTAAGAAGAAGGGGAAGGTTTCCACATCTGCTCTGGGGTTGAAAATAGGTTTAACTGCCACACCTTTGTAACACTGGGACAAAAACTAGAGCAGCGACAGCTTTTAAGAGTGACCCTTCTGACTGATGTCTGGACAAGAGCCTGCTCGCCTGCACTTTCACGGGCACCCACAATTCCAAACAGCACAGAGAGGGGAAATACTGAATTCAATTCAAGAACGAACGCTCATTATGGCATAGTCTCTAAGAGCTTTGTATCAGCTCCTGAGATGCACAAGTGTTAGTTGCTCAGTCCTGTCTGAATTTTGTGACACCATGGACTCGAGACCACCAGGCTCCTCTGTCCATGGAATTCTCCAGGCAAGAATGCTGGAGTTGAGAAGCCATTCCCTTCTCCAGGGAATCTTCCTGACGCAGGGATCAAATCCATGTCTTCTGCATTGCAGGTGGCTTCTTACCATCTGAGCCACCAGGGAAGCCCACTGCACAAGCAATGCCAATATCGCCGCAGAAGCTTAGGTACATGGTGATATCCCTGACTGTGCCCAATCCCCTGTCTTACAGGGAAATGGCTCTCCTAGATTTATTTGGATCTAATGAGAACATCTAGCTCTATGTCCTCAACTATACTTGCTTAAACAGGAGATAAAAAGAATATGAAATCTATTACCTGATGCAGATGATGCATCGGATTCTAATCCTCCAGCTTGTTGCTGATAAAACTGTTGGTAATCCTGTGAGTACTGTAGAAGAATCCACCATTAAAGCTGCCATTCTTAGAAACACTTTGGAGACGAGAAGTCAGATAATGGTCCAGTCTACCCACCTGAGCATACTGGGCATAGCCATCTTGGCCTGGCTGCAGGTAACTGTAGTCCACACTGCCTCCTTCACCACTCTGAGACTACAATGTCAAAAGAAGAGCAAACACAGACAAACTTAGTGGACACTGAGGTCTTCAGAAGTCCTTGGAGAGCTTCTAAGGCAAGCACAATCACAGAGCTGACTTCTATGAATCTGGGCACCACCACCACACTACTTGGAGCAAAAAGATCCTTCCCTTTACCTGGGTGGATGACCACTGAGCAGCAGCAATGGCTGTACTAGCCACAGAGAAGGCGCTGACCCTGTTACCATCCGGTAGGACCAAGTCTCTGAAACCACAAAAATCCAACCATGTCATTTTATATCAGTATGCTTCCCCATCACTTAACCCCACGCTACCCAGAAAACAGTAATCCACTCCAGACTTTACTGGAAGGTCTCCAATGCCAGCAACACCACATTTCAGAGTGAGGAAGGGTTTCCACAGGCAAAGCCCTAAGTGGGCATGTGTCCCTGCAGTATAGCTGCTTTCTTCTGTACTCTTCTATTTAATAAGGTGTCTACTTGATGGGGGGCTTCCCTGGTGGCTCAGAGGTTAAAGCGTCTGCCTCCAACGCGGGAGACCCGGGTTCAATCCCTGGGTCCGGAAGAGCCCCTGGAGAAGGAAATGGCAATCCACTCCAGTATTCTTGCCTGGAGAATCCCATGGACGGAGAAGCCTAGTAGGTTACAGTCCACTGGGTCACAAAGAGTCAGACACGACTGAGCGATTTCACCTCACCTCTACTTGATGGGCAATGATACTAGAAATGGGAAATTCACATCACTAGAATTAAGCTCTATATACATGAAGCTGTATTAGCACGCTGTTGTGGAAGGAAAGAATTATTTCCACTTGGGTTTGCACTATTCTGAAGCAGTTTGCATAGCGCATATTCTCAACCCATCTACCAAGTCTTGTTTCGTCCTGCTCTCAAGCTTTCTGGCAACTGGTTATTGAGGACAGGAGGGAATAAGTGCTAAGAAGACAAGTGCATCCTTCCCAGCCAATCAGGAAGGATTCCATCTCAGTACAGAGAACATGGGCTTCGAGTGCAGTTGCAGCGCATTCTCGGACAAGCATGCAGATGCAGCGGTTTGAAGTAAGGGCAATGAAGGCACTCACTTTCTGGCACTTTTTGCAAAATCAACCCCAATAGTTTTGCCATCAATTTTCAAAGGAGGATGGAGACTCTGTAGTATCTGCAGCAGCTGAGAGGCATCCTGCAGGAGAATGTGAAGAAAAACAATTTTGTGATTTCTCTCATGTACCTGAAAATCTCTACCACCTAGCTTAGTCAAAGAAATTTAAAAAAAAAAAAAAAAGCAATTCATTATTATCTGTGGATATGAAACCATGAGAAATTAAAACAAGCTCTCTTTCAAGGTATCTAGTATTATTAAAGGAGCCAGCAGTAGGTCAATCTAAAAGCATGAATAAAGAGTAAACTGTGGCTCAGACTTCAGTCCAGCCAGCTATCTACAGGTCTATCAATGGTGTTTTTACCACGTACTAAAGCCATTGGCCTATAATCTAGCACTGCAATAACTGTCATTACTTAAGTCTTGAACTTTGGGCCCCAAGAACATTAGACGTAGGCAGCGTCACAACTGGATGAACCGCATCTGCCTCTTATCTCAGTTTCTTTTAAAAGGGAAGATTCAATGAACACCTCACCATTGCAGAAGACAGCTGCACAAACGCGAAGCCTCTGTTCTGCTGGGTCTGTTTGTCTTTTATGAGGCGAATGTTATTGACAGCTAAGGACGCGTAGGGAGACAGTGCTGTCATGATGGAGTCCACCACAGTGTGTGGAGCTATGTTTCGAAGTATGATTGCTGCAGGTGAAAGAGACAAATGACAGAGACATGCATTTCTACCACCAATGCCTTTCAAAGCAGATTCAAGTACAAACAACCCCATTTTGGGAGGTTTCCAGTATATTTGACCCTTGAATGCAGGGGGATGAGGGGGTGCTGACCCCACTCCCACCACGCAATAGAACATCTGTGTATAACTTCATAGCCAGCCCTCTGTACTGGTAGTTCCACATCCCCACTCAGGCAGCAAAGAGTGTAGTACTGTGTGTGCTTAGTCGCTTCAGTAGTATCTAACTCTCTGCAGCCCCATGGCCTGTAGCCCACCAGGCTCCTCAGTCCATGGGGGTTCTCCAGGCAAGAATACTGCAGTGGGCTGCCATGCCCTCCTCCAGTGGACCTTCCCAACCCAAGGACTGAACCCAGGACTCCCACACTGCAGGTGGATTCTTTACTGTCTGAGCCACCAGGGAAGCCCAGTGTAGTATTGTAGCATTCATTAAAAAAAAAAAAGAAAAAAAGAAAATCAGCGTAGATGCACATGGTTCAAACCCATTGTTATTTAAGGGTCAACTGCATATATCTTTCACTTTGACATTGAAAAGAAATCGAAAAATCAGTCTTTAATGAGACAATCTGAAGCCACTGACTGCTCCTCATTAAAAAAGAGAACAAAAAACATCCAACGGAGATCAGTTTCCAACATAACAGCCAAAAGATTACATTTGCACTTACTATCACAATAGTAATCAACAGACTGAACTGATTCTGTGGTTCCAGGGGGCACTTCCTGTTCAGAGTCTACAAGAAAGCAAAGAAAAGAGGAAGAATCAGTAATTGAAGATAAACAACAAACCAACATAAGAAATACATTCAAATACCAAAGTTTTAAGTAAATGTAGCTGTTATTTTTTCTTTTTTTAACCATTTGTGGCTACAGTAAAACCTCATTAATTTTGACATGAATTTTAAATATGGAATGCAAAAACTAGGCCACTGGAGGACTTCAGAGGACTTCATCTCTGTAGTAAAGAAAAGCAGATACAGAATACAAAGCAGGAAAGCTGACTTAATTTTAAAAAATAAAAGAACTCTTTGTATTCTTGCACTCAACAGCAGGATCTACTAAATCTAAGGAAGGAGGTTTAAAGAAAATAACTACATAACCTAAGGTAGAAGGTTTAAGGAAAATATATACGTTATTGCTTAAACACCTCACAGTCTGTACTTTTCCTTAGGTTCACAGACAACCCAAATAGTCAAGTTTCAATACATATTCCCAAACAGCCAAATCTGGGCTTACCAAACTTGTCTGCTCCACATCGGAAGCATTTTAGTCTTTTCCTGAAATTGTTAAGGCAGCACTAGAAAATAAAAAGTTTTATCTGTTATTCTATCTCATGGTAGGCCAGGTTGACTAGTAACAATGTGGGTTGGAGCAAGAGGGTCACAGGCAAGTCCCAGTGAGGAGCAATAAAAGCAGAAGGTGATCCTACGCATTGAAGACAAAGGAGCATTAACCTAAAAATTTCACTATGTGAATGACCCCCAGAAAAATACATCCTGATGTATTTTGAAGTAGATTTCCATTTTTCTCAAGTTGGGGAAAAGTTTCAGTTCACCCCAAAACCCTGCAGCAAGCCACTGGCAAAGTTCTCCCTTATGTCAGAAAAGCACTATATACTATATACCACTCTATATACACAAATACAATGTGAATGAAATTCTGTCTAGAGCCCTGCTGGACATGTGACACCAAGTACTCTCAAAATGCCAATAGCAACACCTACTTTGTGACTTTGGTGACACTTGCCCACTTAGGATTTTGCCCATGGATACCGTTCCTTACTCGTAACAGACCTTATATAACTCCCTTATATAACGCGAGCAGGGCCACAAAGGGTTTTGTTAACAAAGAGACTGCCAAAAGATGAGAGCACTAGAATTAAGAAACCATAAAGTAAAACAAACTTAAAATCTTAATTGAAACACTAGGTTTAGAATCTGGTTCTTAAAATCTCTCATGTTTGAGGGAGTCTGTCCTCTTAATACCTACTCAGGAAGACCCAAGAAAGTCACAAAGTATGAAAATCACCGCCTGATAAAAGCTGGTATTCATGTATTTTACTCATTTTCTTGTTTGGATAGTTAAACAAATAGAAAACAAAAAACCCCAAGAGTTTGGTTTGTCTGGGAAGAACATGTGCTTACCTTGTTACAAAGCCAATCTTCAAACTTAGGTCTGGGATTGCTATAATGCATTGCAATATGCTTTCCTTGAATCACCAGCTTTTTCTGTAAAAAAAAAAGAAGTAATTAGTTATTCCCATTGTGAGGAACATGTGTCCATTTTCCCAGGGCAGAGCACACTTCGGAAAAATCAGTGCTCTGGAATTAAATGGACAACATACGGGGAGGACCAACCACCGCCACCTATACTCTGCCCATCCAATCCTTCAGATAGGCAGTAAGAGAATGGGATGCGGAGTAAAGGTAAATGGAGTCAGGGAGTGCTGAGGAAGCTGACACACGCTATAAACGCTGACATGCACCAGGCCGTGTCTCCAGCAGAGACAGAAGTCCTAACATTCAACATTGACAGGCCGCCTGAGAGTTGACAATCTAGTTCAAAGAGCAGAAGACACAACTCTCCCAGTTCTGAGGTTGTCTCCTACTTTAGCCCTTAGCATGGTGTCCTTGGGCTTCGCTTCACTGTTCCCCCAGTCCCACATCCTTATGCAAAGTGAAAGCCTTTACATTTCCCCTTCACCCAAATTCCTGCTTCAGGATGTGTCCTTTGGGGACAATGAGAGGGAAACCCATTTTTAAAGGGAAGCTGGTGACAATTTTCTCAGGAGACACTAGTCTGAATGCCATCGACTCTAAAAACAGCTAAATGAGGTTTCTTCCTGCCAAGTGCAACCACGTGATGTCCTGAGTGACAGATGTGTTTTTCACTGAAATAAGACGGTACTCTCTTCAAGATGAGTAACCAGGAGGCCAATGAAGTTTCTTCAGGGGGTTAGGAAAAGTGTCTAAGTGTTCATATACCACCTCATCCTTCTAGTCAACTGCATGACTACAAGGGATTTTATTTTCAAAGGTGAAAATTCCGAGCTGAAACAGTTTACCAAGAGCACACCCAGCATCTGCCCCCAAAGAGCCTTCATTTTAACAGGAACACCTTTTCTGTTTTTTTTTTCTGGGGGGAGGGAGAGGGAGCGGGGTGTTCTGACACCATCAGAAGGGATTTAAGTAGGAGGTTAGATATCCAAACTTTTTAAAGGAGTCTAACCCCTCCAAACATACATACTGTTGAGTAATTTGGTTCTTGCAAATCCTGGAAGAGTTAAGACATGCTGTGAATGTTGTCTCTGCAATATCTAAAGGCAAGACTGCATGTCTGGCCAAGAGGGAAAGAGCTGAAGGTCATCCACTCATTGTGTTGTATAGAAGCAAAAATAAAGAAGCTGGGAGATAAGTCAACAGATCATCCCACTAGGAGGGATGTGCTGGTTTGGGGAGACTCCAAACTATCACTGAGTCCCTAATCCTACTGGCCTTTCATTTCTGGAGTGAATTTGAACTGTAATGAAATAGTTACACATTAACACAGCTTTGTATACATTAAAATTGTGCCGCTTTTAAGTGTCTTTCAGGTTTCAATTTCCCAGGAGTTTTAAACTCCCAAGTCATTCTGATACATACACTATATTAATAAGATGCTTTAAAAAGATGCTGTCGTGTAAAGAAAGCAGGTTCACATGAAGCTTGTGTATGTCCTGAATTTTACTAGGATGGTGTCCATGGTATGACATGAATTAAGATCTACTATTATAAGATCAGGTTGTCACCTCTGGGTTAATGATGTGAGAGGCTTAAAAATCTAACAAGTCAATCAAAATGATATCCTCAATAGTGAGTCTCATTATTAATGATATTAAGTTTCCAAAGAATGTAACTCTTATTTATGAGTGACAAATCATAAAATGCTACAGAGAAGCAACATAATGAGTTAAGCAAACTTCCCAGAATGCACTTGGTTAAGGCATTCAACACTGTGCTTTGGAGTTCTGGTAAAAAATGTTATTTATGTGCCAAGCACTGAACATTATCTTGATGAACTGTAGAACGATTCAGTTAATGCCACATCAAAGAAATCATCAAAGATTTACTTTGAACAGACTGTAAGAGGCATTCTCAGGGAGATTAGGATGTTAATGCCACTCTAACTAGATTAGATAGCAGCAGGACACCAGCTCTTAGGCTAATCTCATCAGACTTACTGTTCATAAATTCTACTAGATCCTTAAATAGTTCTTTAAGACCCATATGAGCAGTTATGCCTCTAGGAGGCTTGAGGTCTCCAAGTTGAAATAATTACTTACAAAATTCCTACAGGAGACTTTAATTATATTCTCTTCATTGTCAAATTGAGAGTTTGATAATCTAAGATGACTCTCAAAGGACATAATAAACAGGAATATAATCAGGGGAGGAAAGGGGGAATATTCAAGATGTTCTGATAACTACCAGACAAATATTCAGTGGTTAATAAGGCCATGTCAGGTAGCCACGTTTAAAGGCAGAGCAAATTCTGCAGTGTAATGTGTGGTACTGTATTTATTCCAGTAACATCAATTTTAATATATACAAAGCCTTTTTTTTAAAGTCACTCCTTTGGAACAAACCACTCCTTCAACCTTTTTTTTAATTGTACAGACTTGTTCCATTTTCATGAATATCTAGACTTGGTGAGTGAAGCAACCTGATTGGCTTCCATCCAGCTGGTAGCATCTTGCAAGTGATAAAACTCCACGAAGGCGAAACCACGGCTTACACCTAGAGACAGCATTCAGATATAGACGGGATACTCGTGTTAGTCAGTTCCTTTATAACAGGTGAATCTCTCTCCCACTGCTTCAACACTGCGTGACAAAGCCAATTGGGAAGCAGCTTTACAAATGTGACTTGACTTGGGGATCTTCTTGATACTTTGCCATGGCAAGGAACCAAGCCGCCTGAACTAATTGCCATTCGATTTGATTCCACGCTTAAAAAGTAACCATGCAACCGATTACAAACAGTCAAACAAGGAGTTTATACATCACTACTTACCGAAGGGAAAAAAAAGCCCCTAAAAACAAAGTTTTTAAAAAGATCCTCAGGTGCTTTCTAACATCGTTTTCAAAGAGTCACATTCCTTAGCCATGGCAAACCTTTCATTCTGAATTCATGTGCTTGAAGACTGGGGAATATCAGGATGTTCTTTAGGGACTGAGGTGGGAATGGGGAAGAGAACCAGAACAGCAGGAACTAAGCAAGCTCTCACCTGTTTTCCTTTTCATCAGCCTCACGTCCGCAGGCTGAGGGCCTTCAAAGGATTCCATCATTTCTCGAATCTGCACAGGGTTTTACACATTTACTGTTAAAGCTTTAGCCACAAACCATTCCACACTAAAGAGAGTTCAAAGACTAGGGATTACATCAACTTAAGCTTATATTACTTAAGCTTAATTGGCCAAGCTTTTAAACTTCTATCATCAAAATGCAATTAGTCTAAAAATAGAACAAAAGGGATGCTTCTCATAGAAACTGATGTACTATAATAGCTCTGAAAGCCTTCTTTACCTGCTGATGGGGGATTTCCTCAAGTACAGCTACTTTATGTTGTGAGACACAGCCTTGCTTGTGGTGTGCTGACCCTCAAGCCTCTACCCGCCCCCTCAGGCTAATCTTGTCCTTTGTTCTAAAGGACCAGAGAGAAAAGAAAAAGATTTAAGAGGCAGATGATATGTCATCATACTCTGAGGTAGAGTCTCTGAAGGAGACTAAGAAATCAATAGCCCCAAAACAAGGAACTCCCTTAAGATAAACCTTTTTTGCACAATGTCTTAAAGAAATAGTTTCCTTACAGTTACATTAAAAACAAAACAAAACAAAAAAAAAACCTTTTAATATTCTTAGGCTCCTAGTAAATCAAAGTGAACATGAATTGGGCCTTAAGAAAGACTTCTGGCTGCTAAACTTATTACCAATTTCAAATCAAACCTTCACTGCAAAAGGCAAAATAAATTAAAAAAGACATCAGTCTCTCTAGCAATCATACCAGGCAGCAATACTCTCAGGAAAAACATCAGGGACAAATTTGTGAGAGACTTAGTGCCTTCCCCATTTCATTATTACGTGCAAAGGTTGCAGGATTATATAAAATCAGTCCTCATTATTTGGGGTAGACTTGCCTACTAATTAAAATTCATTATACTCCAAATGAATACCACTTGCGCTTTCAAGGTCATCTGCAAACATGCGCAGAATAGTAAAAAAAATTTGAGTTGCCTTTTGCACATGTTCCTGGCAGAGTATGCTACGCTTGTATCAGCTTTCATATTGAAAACAGATGTTCTTCTCTTAGTCTATTTAGTGGCAGGTATTTCACATTTCTGTACTTTTTGTTGCTGATTTCACTGTTTAAAACGGTCTCCAGGTGTAGTGCTGAAGTGCTATCTAGTGTTCCTAATGCAAGAAGGAAGGCTGTGATGTACTTCACGGAGAAGATATGTTAGAAAAGCTCCCTTCAGACATGAGTTACAGTGCTGTTGGCTGTGAGTTCAATGCTAATGAGTCAAAGTATATATTAAATAAGGCACATTTAAACAGAAATATACACGAAAGAAGGCTATATATTGATCTGTTAATGCAAATGTTGTGACCAGAGGCTTACAGGAATCTAAGTTTGTATTTCCCCTAAGAGCATGAGTCAATACTCCTAGTGGCTTTGGAGACTACCACAAATCGGGATTATGTAGAAGTGTTACATCAAGCCAGAGCCAATCACCTGACTCAAGTTCATGCTTGGCAACATAGTTACCGAATGTTACCAGAGTAACTAAAGACAAACTATGAGTACAATGATACAGTAACACACATAGTAACAAAATTAACTAAACATAGTTACTCTAGGAGTTCATATGTCAGTGAGGGGATTACAAAGGACAAATGATGATGAAAGTGATAAACTGAAATTCATTCAAGAGAACACTATAATTTTAAAATGCTTTTAAAGGTCCCAATATGAGGAGGCTTCCCTCATACCTCAGTTGGGAATCTGCCTGCAATGCAGGAGACCCAGGTTCAATTCCTGGGTCAGGAAGATGCTCTGGAGAAAGAAATGGCAAGCCACACCAGTATTCTCGCCTGGAGAATCCCATGGACAGAGGAGCCTGGGAGCTTCCATGGGATCGTAAGAGTCAGACACAACTTAGCAACTAAACCACCACCAAAGAGCCCAATAAGCAAATTTCCCACAAATACTGCACAAATTTGGGGAATCTCAGAAAGTCTACTTGGAAAAACCTGCCTTCTTATGGTAAGCACTTCTAGTTCCCTGAGAAGCCTGAAATAAACAAGAATTACAATCTTGTTTCATTACCAGAAGGTAGGGCCTCCAGGGTCAGCTAGGGCATTGCTCTCCCCATTGCCACCCACTTCCGCAGGCTTCAAGGGCCACAGGCTAAGACTCAAGGGAACAACATGATCAACAAGTAAACTTTCCTCAACTGACTCCTGCAGGATTTCTTTTATCTGCTATTCTACATGCCCATGGCTACTGCTACCTGAGCTCAGCTCTGCCTTCCTTCTAGCCCCTACCACTCCCTGACTCTACCATTCAAACCTGCACAGCTTTTGTTACCAGGCAAAAACTTCAGCAGCTTTTTCTTATACTTAGCTGGGCTTTCAAAGATTCCAGCAGTGGCCCCCAAATGTGCTTTTCTCCTGCCAAACATCTTTGATTTCAGTCAAATCAAGCTAGTTAGGGCCAGTCCACACCTTATCCTCAGTTCTCCACCAGATCAAAACATTTTCTATCCCTCAAGAATGAGCTCAACTAACAGCTCCCTGGAGCTCTTCCTTACCCTCTACCAGTAACAAAGCTCCCTTAAGAAGCTTCAAGTTACTACTCCACAGAACTACTTTCAACAAGACCTCTTCCAACACTTATCCCTTTCTATTCTGCATTGCCTTCATTATCTGTTGACTTTAGCTATCATCCTTCAGTGTTTATGAGGCAGGATCCATGGTTCTGCAGTGTAACAGTACACAGTGGAACAAGTGTGTTTTGGAACACAAATAAATACCCACTATTAACTCAAACATCCCATCTCACATTTTGTCACTTCCAGCGTTTTAGAAGACCAAGGCTGTGTGAACTCAATACAGCTCTAAAATTCAGTCAGACTATTACCTTGAATACCCCAAGACAATAGATACTGGCATAATACTATGATTTATATGGTTTATAAAATATATTTCAAAATATCACATTCTTTTTACAGACATTAGCTGGGCAGCCTCCTGAGTTCAAGGGTAGGGGATACACATAAGAAATTCTGCCTGGGGACATCCTGGGTGATCCAATGGTTAAGAATCCACCTTCTAATTCAGGGGATATGGGTTCGATCCCTGGCCTGGGAACTAAGATCCCATATGCTGCAAAGCAGCTAAGCCCATGCCCACAACTAGACAGGTTAAGACTCTGTGCTTCCAACCCAGAGGGCACAGGCTCCATCCCTGGTTGGGGAACTAAGATCCCAAATGCCCACATAGCACGGCAAAAAAAAAAGGGGGTGGGTGGGGGCATATTGGTTGAACAATGAACATATTCAAAGTCGCCTGTAGCAGAAGCCAAGTGGTGGATGGAGCTGGAAGGAATGGGTGAAGGCCAGAGATACCAATGGAAACCAGGCAGTGCCCAGTACACCAAAGCCATAGTTGGCCAGTCTGAGAAGGGGGAAGCCAGGCTTGTCAAAAGGCTTTCCAGAGGTTTCAAATGGATAATACAATTTCCAACAAATCAAAGGATGCTGAATCATTAAAATGTTCTTATGGATATAATCTCAGTGAATAAGTGACCAATCAAACAAAAATGTACTTACTACCTTCTAGGAGTTATTATTGAAAGAATAAAAACTGTTCCCTGTGGTTCTGAAAACTGTATATTGAGCTTCAAAGTCTAAATACAAAGATTATCTACGAGCTAAGTTGAGAGAACTTCACCCTAATTATAGAAAGGTACTTTACTAGATATTAGTTTGAGCTAAAAAGAACACAAGAAAATAACGGTAGAAGCTCAGAGTTTGTTGGGCCTACTGATGGTTCATTAGAACAGCTGGTCCCCCTTACATCGCTCTCCGTGATGGTGATGGGAAGGCCGCGAAGCATGATGGTCTTGCTCTCCCTCTCGTCACTGATGTCATGCCTATAGTCATGTTCACCATAGTCACCATCAGAATGGTAGCCATCTTCGGATCGGTCACTGTTCCTTCTTTCACGTTCTCTCTGATTTACAATGAACAAAATTGTAATTCAAATCACACTGGGCTTTTTATACCCTTTGATCCACTCCCTCCACTCCTAATAATTCATCTTTAGGAACAGAGATAATACACGAACTCCACGATGATGTTCACCATAGTGTCTTCTAAAATAGCAAAAAACAAAAACCCCCAAACCTGGCAACAATCATTTAATTTCAGGAAGAATGGTTTAACAACTCACCAAACAGTATATCAACACACAAACAGTATTACTTGTTAAAATAAGATGACTGTATGTATAAAAAAGAAAAAAAAAGTGCCAAATTATATGGGTAGCACAATATTACTTCTAAACAAAGTTGATGCGTATGGAAAGAAATGTGAAAAAAAAGCTACGCTACAATATTAAACTACAACTTTCAGAAACTATCTGAGGCCAAGGGATGGTATATAATTATGCCCCAATTGCCTCATCTTTAAAATGGGTACAGTAACTACATTTCATGATTGTAGTGAGATTTGAATGAGTTCATCTTAGCCATGTGCTCAAGAGTGCCTGGTGAGCCCTATGTAAACCCTGGCCAAGAATTCTGACTACAAGTCTCCGTCTGTCTTTGAGAGTTACAGCTGACTAAACAGATTTCAGAATACTAAAGTGTTTGAATAGAACACTCCTCCTGAGAGATTCTCACACTTGATATACTTATTTCATAATTCTAACAACTCCATAAATAGTTGCTGGTCACTCACCTCTGGACTGTCATAGTCTCGGTAGTCGTCATATCTATCACCCCTCCGATCATCACTAGATCTTTTGTAATCTGAGTCCCTCCGCCTGCTTCTGGATTCACGCTCATCACGGTCATCCCTGTCTATGATGGAACCATATCTTCCACTGCGCTCCGTTCTACTCACTCTGCCAGGGAAGAAAATTTTCCTTTATTCTTAAGTAAATCACATTTTGTCCTTTTAGAAAACATGGTTGAAAAAAATTTCAATCCACATTTTGGTTTATAAGGTATCCAAACAGTTCAATGCATCCCTTAAAATTTATCACCAAATAACAACTACAGTTGAGATAGGCTGTCTGTCCATGTTTATCCTGCATGTCCCCAAGCCTGTGATCTACACATCACTCCTTTCGTCCCTGATTTCAGATCTTACTGATCAATTTAAATAGGAAGAATGCAATTACAGTTGTTCCTGTCAGGGACTGTTTCCAGGACCCGCTGCAGATTCCAAAATCTATGGATGCTGAAGTTGCACAGTAAGCCCTCTGGTATACCCAGTCCTGCATCTACAGATTCAACCAACCACAGATCATGTAGTACTGTATTTTTTTTTGGTATTAACTCAATTATTTGTTAATTTTATTAAAATAATAAATTCTGATTATTAATGTAGTACTGTATTTATTGAAGAAAATCTGCGTGTAAGTGGACCTACACAATTAAAATCTGTGTTGTTTAAGGGTCAAATGTATTCTCATTTCATTCAGTTTCAAAAGAAAACATATCCTGACTCATCCACTCTGAAGGGTATTCTCACTACTGAGAAATGGACCACTGAACTGGATGAGTTAGTTTTTCTTTTTTTCCCCATTAGGCAGTTAACCAAGTTCAATTATTATAATAAATAGCATCATCAGAGAACATTATTTACTTTAACATCTGATTTATTTTTGATTATTGGGCAGCACTGGGCTTTATAGGAAAATCTAATAACAAAAGGCTTAAACTCATTGGACCACAGATACAAAAAGTTCTTTTTTAAAAAATTAATTTATTTTAATTGGAGACTAATTACTTCACAATATTGTATTGGTTTTGCCATACATTGACATGAATCAGCCATGTGTACATGTGTTCCCCATCCTGAACCCCCCTCCCACCTTCCTACCCATCCCATCCCTCTGGGTCATCCCAGTGCACCAGCCCTGAGCACCCTGTCTCATGCAGGACTGGCGATCTGTTTCACGTATGATAATATACACGTTTCAATGCTGTTCTCTCAAATCATCCCACCCTCACCTTCTCCCACAGAGTCCAAAACACTGTTCTATACATCTGTGTCTCTTTACAAACAGTTCTTTGATAAATTGTTTACCAGATTCATAAAATTCTGTGTAAGGACAAAATAAAGGGAAGGTCTTTTAGGGCATCATTTAGAGTATACAAATTTAATAAAAAGAAGTGAATGATAACAAATAGTCCAGGGCAATTTCACAATGTAAAGTATGTGAATGAGAGACCCTAAAATGGTAAATGTTTATTTGGAACCAAACAATGACATCATGTAACATGAACATTTCTTGAGTCCCAGTGGGCCATCAGTTTGATCTATCACTGGGACTGGATTCAATATTAAGGAGGCAGCTGGCTGAATAGGCAGAAGTTGTGTGTTTAAATCAAATGGGTTTGAGTGGGAGACTCCACAGATGACACAGGAGCCAAATGCTCTCATCTTAATTCTCTGTTAATTCTTGAGCAGTTTTTCTTTCTTCTTTTTTAATGTAACTCATGGTCCAAAGCTTCTCAGCTCTATAATCTGGATCATCTTGTCATGGAGGGGATAATAATGAGAACTGACCTTCACTGACTGCTTTCTACAGTCAGGTACTGTGCAAAGCGACAGGACAACTTCCTACTTTCTGCCAGAGGCTGTTATCCACACCAGGAACCTTCATGATCTCCTACTCCACCAAGCCCTTCTTTGCTTAATTCTTTCTTACCCTTCAGGCTTCACCTTAAGAGAATACTTTCTCCAGGAAGCTTTCCTGGCTATTTCCAAGAAAACACAGGTTCCTAAGTGTTCTAACAGCCCCCTCAACTTCTTTTACCACAGGACAGTTCACAGTATTTTCATTACCTCATTAAACCATGTGCTTATGCGAGCAAGTATCACGAAAGTGCTCACAGAATGCAAGACACAAAACACAGACTCAAATATTAGTACGGTAAACAATTTTCAACAAATAGTTCAGTCCCCATTGAAATGTTGAGATCAAAGGCATGTACAGTAATAACTTACCGTTTGTCTGAACCCATTGTTCTACTGAAGATCTAGGACACCGCTCCAAAAGGTTCAAATTTGCTTTTTTCTAGGAGACAAGAGAGATCCATTGCTGCAAATTTGGGAGACCACCTAAGTCCTGTTTCATAGCTGGGACACCACTGAGACAGGAATTTCTTCAAACCATTAACAGTGATGATCTAAGGCTGAGGGGTGGGGACTGACTGTCAACATTAAAATCAAACGATGGTTTTGTTAACAATAAGCATAGCAGGAAGGCGAGCAGAGTTAAAAATATTAGATTCCATATTCAAACACAAACCCATAAAAGGATGCAAGCAGAAGATGCCTTCCCTGCTCCCACTGTAGGATTACAAAGCAAAAAGGGCACAGCTGCAATCAGCTCCCTGTGTTCTGAATCAGAGCAACTCCAATGGGGTAGTTGAGCCTTAAAACATTAACCAAAGTGTCTTTATTAATTCAAGAAGCAAAACAAAATTCAAAAATTACTCATGAAAAATTTAAAACCTTTCAGAAAGCCGATGCTGGGCTAACTGAAAATCGACTCCGTTTAAACGCAACGGCAGATTCAAAGCTATATCAAACAAGAGTAAACCTCCGTACGACTTAATTCCCAGGTAACAATAATCACCACAGGTCCCTGAGGCAGCCAACCTGGCCCCGCTGCGCACTGACGGTGGTAAAACATCACACAGCTAGACGGCCTTCGATGCTTGCGAGGTCTGACAAACTAGTTACAGCCGTCCCTGGCGCCTGTTCTAGGCAGGCGCTCAACGAATATGTGAATTAATACAGGGAACAGAACCATGAGGGAGGAACAAGGGCCTGGGCAAAATCCCTGCTGCAGCCCCTCAACGCCTGGGCACTGCCCAGACCCACCTCCGTGGGGAGTCGCGGGTGAGATGGCGGCGCCACAGACTGCGCGACCGACTCAGGCGTCCAGCTTTCTCTTCCTGCTTGCACTTGAGCCTCCCGACCCCCAAGAGGTTCCCAGCCCCAGATCACCCTTCACCGAACAGCTTTCCGGAGAGAGTTGATTCAGGCGAACCTGCGGAGCTATGGCGGCTAGAGACTGTCAGGGCGCCCCTGAGAAGTATCTGAGGGACAGACGACGACTCCTTGNGGCATGCTGCAGTCCAGACGACTGAGCAATTGAACAACAATTTAATAGTTACCAATTGGCTGTCCAATGTCTATACTGTGTTCAGTCACGTTCAGTCAACCCCAAGGACTGTAGCCTGCTAGGCTCCTCTGTCCATGGGATTTTCCAGACAATACTGGAGTAGGTTGCCATCTCTTCCTCCTGGGGAACTTTCTGACCCAGGGATCTAACCTATGCCTACCTGTGTCTCCTGCACTGCAGGTGGATTCTTTACCGCTGAGCCACTGGGAAGACATCTCAAAATTAACACAGCCTGGGAGCCATCCATGACTTTTTTCCCCTTGCACTCAATCTGTCAGCAAATTCTGTTGACTCTACCTTTAAACAGCTGCCTCAAATGCTGTTCTCCTAGTCAAAACCATTATCACTGTCCTTGTTTTAGAAACAGTAGGTCACACTATGGGTTCCACATTATAGTGGTGGAACTGGGATTTGAATTAGTAAATTTGGTTTGAGTCCATGCCTTCATCCACTAGAATGTAAACTCCAGAAGGGCGGGGACTTTTCTGTGTTTAGTTTTATATCCCCTAGTGCCTCTGCTGCTGCCAGGCACATGGTATACACTAATAAATATTCGTTGAGTGAACAAATGAATCCACTACCAAAATTAAAAGTGCAACATTTGCAGCAGAAGCAGCAGAGATGCTTCAGCAATTCGAGAGATATTTGGACCCTGACTCATCAGTCCAATGGTGGTATACCTATGTATCCAATTGACATAACTTGCCCACTGGCATTCTTTATAGATACAGTTTAAGGGAACTGATTTTTAAGGTCACATATACAAATTGAAAAACTAGATCATAACAATGCAGAGGAAGGTATTAATTATGGAAAGCCAAACTTATACTCTTCTCTTTTTGGGTAAGAAGAAATCTTACCCATCCTTCTAAGTAGAAGGATGGCAAAAGAGATTTCAAACCAGAAGCTTCAGATATACGAGGAAATCTTTTTCCCAGAAAAACATGTTTTAACTAAGGCTTATACTTCAAGGACATTAAGTGACTGACACTGGAAACTCTTTGGATAATTAAAAACATGGCTCACTTTGGCAGCACATAAACTAAAATTGGGACGATAAAGATGATTAGCATGGTCCTTGTGCAAGGATGACACACACACACTGTGAAGCGTTCCATATTTAAAAGAAGAAAAAAACCCAAAACACCCCATGAGAATAGATGGAAAGGTAGAAATCACTGGATCTCAGAATGGATAACTTTTCTCTCTCTCTTCTCCTGGTTCTATCTTCCTATCTATCTACCTCCCTACCTGCTTCCCTATCTATTATCTACCTTTTGTTCCAGCTGCTGTAACAAAATGCTGCAGAATGGTTAAGTTGTAAACAACAGAAAATTTTTTTCTTACAGTTGTGGAGGTTGGGAAGTCCAGGATCAAGGTTCCAGCATGTTTGGGTGGGAGCCCTCTTCTAGGCTGCAAAATTCTTCTATCTTCACGTGGTGACTTCTGTGGAATTTCTTTTATAAGCGCACTAATCCCATTACGACAGCTGATACCTCCACTTTCATGACCTAATTACTTCCCAAAGTCTTCACCTAGCAATACTATCACCTTTGGTGTTAGGTGATAGCAGTGGTGGTGGGGAACACAAGCCTTTAGACCATAGTACTGCCTACACACATAGACTTTTCTACATTTTCATATGTGTGTATGTATCTATATGTAGCATCCAACAGGATGACACCAAGTTAGAAGGAAAACTTAAGTCTGACTAGTTCAGGAAAAGCTTGGACCAGCTTCCAAAAAGTGTTTTGACCTACTCAACGAAGCTTGGACAGAGAGTAATGAGACATACCACAGAGGCACTTGTGACTTAGACCAGAAGGGCTCTTGGAGTACATCTGTCTAGGGCTGAAAGATTCAAATGGCCCTTCTTCTAAAATGCTGCCCTAGTGGTAGCAAGGCCCAGAACTAGGGGCTCTTGATCCTGAAGCCAGTGTACTCCTGTTTGTCTTCCTTTTCGAAGGGGTCAAAAGATTAAGAGAAAGGGGTTGATCTTGGACACAGCATAGCAAACTATTTAAATTCACATTTACTGTTGCTAGAAATGTTTATTCCTTGGTATATTCCTCCATCTCTTTACCTCTCCCACCCCTCACTGCTCATCCTGACCAAAAATGCCAATACCCACACCCCTACTCAGTTTTGTTTTTTTTTAATAGAACCTTCCTTGGTCCTCCTCTATGCATGCAGACTCTCGTTTGACCAAAGGTTGGCAAAAACCACAAGCCCTGGGCCAATTCTGGCTTGTGACCTGTTTTTGTAAATAAGTTTTATTGGACCACAGCCAAAATCACTTGTATGTGTATTGCCTGTGGCTGCTTTCTTACTATAGTAGAGCTGAGCTAGTTGCAACAGAAATCCTATGACTTATAATATAAAGACTAAAATACTGACTCTCTGACTCTTTACAGAGAAGTTTACAAACTGCTACCTTATATAATCAAGATGTTCCTTCAAACATGCAGTTCTCTTCCTAAGAAACATTCTTCCCCTGAGATACCTGAGAAGTGCAATCTTAGTACCATATGCTCCCTTGAGATGTTATTTTTAAGTTTTAATAGGTTTGTAAGATATAGCAGTCCTTTTAACTACAAAGAATTTTTTAGAAAACCCTTTCCTTTGGAAGCCAATTCTGTGAAATGGTATGAGTGATATGGTGGGCAATAAGGAAAGATTTGAAAGAGGGCAGACACTTCTTTGGAGAATCCTAGCCATGGAGGGAAGGAGAAGCTGGGGCAGTGGCTGCAGAGAAGTGGCATAATTCCTATTATGTTGGCATAATAATTCCTATTATGCCAGCTTGCCGTGGTGATCACAATGTGTGAAGCACTGAACACCCAGCAGACACTCAGAAAAAGAGGTGTCACAACAATGCCTCCCCCGACCACCAACAAAGTCAGAAGAGCACTTCTAAAGGTCTAATGAGTAATAAACCCACATATGGAAATAGGTTCAGCCTTAGCAGTTACAATAATGAGATGCTGTTTTCACTAATTAGATCTGACAATATTCATACCAGCCAGTGTTCAAAGGTCCCTGCAACCAGTCCTCTCACACTGACAGTAGGTAGTGTTCCAGGGCTCACTAAAGCCCTTGCTGCCATTTCAGCATCACCTCAAATGGGCCCACATCAAGGGATTCTCCTCCTCCTACCATTAGCCCCAACCCCCACCCATCTCTGGGAGAAAAATTTAACCACCCCCCCAAAAAAAAAATCACATTGAAAAAAAGTTTATTTAAAAAAGTTCTAGCAGCAAGAACAGTAACAAAACAAAAAGAGAGACGGACAAACAAAACAAGAAGGAGGTTGTGTCCTATGGGACTTGTCTCCACTCTTTAATCGAGTTCTTTATACCGAGCAAACATGACTCTTCGCACAGCATCTCGGTAAGTCTCATTGGACTGTCTCTTGCTGGTTCTTCCTGGAGCTCCCACATTGGGACCCCTCATCCGACTTTCAGTCTGTAGAACAAAGACAAACATTGAAGTGGGCTCTGTAAATTAATTAGCTTCAGGGCTGGTCTTTAACATTTCTGGACTAGTAAGGAGAGCAAGATACAGGAGAATTTTTAAAGAATGCTTAATTAATAAACAATCAAGATAAATAAGAAGGATGGTGACACCATGAGTTTAGGATTCAACACCAGAAATATGAGAAGCCAACCTCTTATACTTGGCATTTTCAGACGGGGACTAAGACAACACAAAATGGGCACTGTTCCCTTGTATCATCTTTTCTATCTTCTTTTCCTGAAAGATGAGGGGTGAGGCCCTTCATGAGAACCAGGACTAACATCATGTTCCTCAAACTTTAGCCATCGAAAACCTCTGATGACAATTCCTCTCTGAGATGCCTTTATACCTTTTATTGCTGGTTCCTGGTTCTTTTCACCAAATTATTCTTCACTCTCAAATGGCCTGATTCCCACACTGCCCCATGTCTTACTCTTTGTAACAGTAAAATGAGCCCCACTCCAACTTCTCTCTCTGCTTTGCATTGCCAATCAAACTGCAAAGAGCCTAGCATGCCTAGCTATAACCTAGGAATAAAGACTGACAGCCTTTTCAGCTCTCAAGTTCTTTGCCAGTGGTGGAGAAAGCCCACCTAATAGGCTGGGACATAGCTGTGGGCCACAGAATGAGAGGAAGCTAGGTATACGCCAGGTTCATGAAAGCCCTAACAAGATGGAAACCATTTCACCTCCTCCGCCGAACCCAATCCTGGATGGCCATATCCGAGGCCTGCCCCCTTCCTCCAGCCAGTAGCCTGTTGGACATAGCCTCCTTTGCTGCTATTGTCGATGCCTTCTTTACCAACAGGCTTACGATCGCTGCAAAAGAAGCATACATACTAAGACTCCAGTGATATGCTTGTGAGCCCAATAAAAACCTCTGTCCTCTTGATTTGGACATGCCTCCTCTTAAGATTATTAAACAGTTTAAAAAAAAAAAAGAGTATTAAACAGTATCTTTCAGCGCCTCCTCTCTACGAAACCAGCTTTGTCCTGGGTACAGAGATTAAGACCTGACCCTGTTCATGGGGAAGGATGTGAGAAGGATAATCTGTCAACAGATGCTTATAGCACATTGAAGAGCTCAGCCATGGATGTGGCAGCAGGACATATTTATTATGGAAATAAAAAATCACAAACCTGAAGGGGTATCATTACAAATGAGGAATTCTAACAAAAGGGTATACCTGAACAGGTTCTCAATGAATGATGAGCTTGTGAGCTAGAAAAAGCATGGGAGGAAAGGAGGACACAAGCAGGGAGAAGTGAAAGAATACAACTTGCCCACAAGAGAAGCGGTAGGAGCTGACCAAATGCTGCCTGAGCCAGACTGTGAACAGCCATGCACATCATGCGAAACCATGACCTTTCCCCCAGAGGCATATTCTATCCTGGCTACTAGTTCTTTCACTTACCAATGAAGAGACCTGCCCAAATTTCACTAGACCAACACCTTACTTAAAATCATTTCATAACCTCCTATTACCCTAAGACAAAATCTTAGTAGTAAGGTGTTCAAAGAGCATAAACTTCATAAACTGGACTGAGCCAGCCTCATCTCCTTGTCACTCAACCACATTTTCCCAGTATTCAGCCCATCAGGCTATGTACAACTTCTCAGATGCATCACGACCTCTCTCTTTCATCCATGAAACATGCAGTTCCCTCCAACTAAAATGCCCTTCCCTTCCTCACCGGATTTCTGCGTTTGCCCTATGAGACAAATTATCACCGAAGCCTTCCTTAGTCTGTGTTCAGACAGCCAAAGATAATATTTATCTTATCCCCCTGAATATTCTTTGCACTCGGTGCAGTATCTGTACACAGTGGCTATCAGAAAATTTTATAACTCTGGACTCAAAACTTGGGAGCTCTCTGACCATAAACAAGCACAGGAAGCTACAGATTATATATCACCAACCAACCACTTACTCAGCACTTATGTGGCAACCCATTCCAGTATTCTTGTCCGGATAATTCCATAGACAGAGGAACCTGGCCGGCTACAGTCCATGGGGTTGCCAAGAGTCGGACATGACTGAGAGACTAACACACACACACACACACGTGAGAATGAAGGTTCCCTGTAGAGAAAGTCCAGGAGTGTGACATTCTCATCAGGTTAATAAAGACATACAGCATTACTGATGAGAAGAGGAAGGGTTCCCAACCACAGCCACTCCAGCCCTGGTTTTGAGCAGCTAAGCAGCCAATGATTCTTTCATGCAAACATATATACTGCCTGTGTTAAGACAGGTGGTCAAAAGGCTGGGGTGAACCTCATGCTCAAAGAGTTCAGACAGAACCTGCTCCTGATAACCTCACTCTCTGAGATCAGAAAAAGGCAGCAAGTTGGAGAAAGAGATCATTATGCCTTGAGGTGTAGGCTGAGTGAAGAGTTTCTAGTTTACCTGTCAGTTTCCCTGGAGTATTTAATGCGTTTCCTTTCTGGAGAATCCAAAGACTGGAGCTTTTCCCTGCGATCATTTCCTCTTTCTTTAAACCTTCCCTGTTGGTAAGGAGAAGAACAGATCTGAGATTTCCATCTGAGGGGGTGGGGGAGTGGGAAAGTTTCACTTTATTCTGGGTATTTCCTATAACGAGAAGGGAATTCAACTGGTAACTCCTGGAATCTCTCACTTTAAACATCCGTGAGAAAGTAGTGGCTTCTCTTAACTGGTAAATTTGGGAAGAACAGGTTATCTTCCCCTCTTCTGAGGAAAAGATAGCCTCCACAGATGGATTCCTAACAATCACATAAGACCCGTCATAGGCCAGTAAAGCCTGTAGCTGCCTAATTGAGTCCGCCTAATTGTGTGGTCTAAATAACAAGTCCATTTGGCTCTCAGACTAAGCTACTTCCTCCAACTTGGCTTTTAACCGTAAGATGCTATTTCAGCAGCCCAAGCCAACATTCTTTCATTGATTTTAAAAGCTGGGCAAGAAAGAAGAGTGTTATGTGACCTACCCAGAGACCCTAACATTGCTTTTGAAGGAACCAATTTTATTAAAGTACAATTTAGAAATAAAAAAAAATGAAACCACTTTAATGTACTTTGATGAGTTTTGAGAAATGTACACACCATCTTTTGGGGCTTCTCCGTTATCTTTAGCACAGCCTGCATATGTTACACCAGAAAACTAAAAGAGCTGAGGTCAAGGGACTAACACGCCACCAAATCTTACCTCCCGTTCTCTCCTCTCCAGATAGGCTAACTCCTGCTCAGACTGTTTTATCTTCCGGTGGATTTCCAGGTTTTGCTGAGAAGAAAAGGAGTTCTTTGAGTGTAGGTCTATAAAGTGTGGTCCGAGCTATGTGTCTAGGCCTTTTCTGACAGCTGTGTTAAGACTGTGGCTCCTTTCACTGGCCAACTCTCCTAAGTGATCACTGTACTATGGAAGCAGCAACCCCTAAATCTTGCATTAACCTCACCAACGGGAACCCATGTTCTGACACACAGATTAGTTCCATGTTGTGGCACAAGGCAGAATTTTATCCTACTTCTCCCTGAAATGTAGAAGGCACAAACCTGGTTTTTATGTCTTTATCCAAGGTAAAAATGGGAGAGGGGACTCTGAGGACACCACTGAGGAAAACCAAATACCCACACACTCTGCCTACCGCCACTATCACCAGCCATCCTGACTCTAGTCACTCTTTCACACCCAGAGAGAAACATGAAAAGGAACTCCAAGGACACAAAGCAACAGGTTGCTCTGAGAGTCCCGTACTCCTTGAGGGTACCCCACTCCTCATGTGTGGCTTCACTACACAATGCCCTCTGAATATATAAGAAACTTAAGGTGTCTACATGAAGATATGGCAGAATGTGACTCACCTTTCGAGAAAACTGCACCCTGTCAGAGCTAGATGGAACCAGGTAAAGCCACCAAGTTTCAGAGAAGTAAAGGGCCTTATCTGAAGACCAACTGTGAGGTTAACAGTAGAGCTAAGATGAGAAACCCAGCAAGTGAGTGTCCTTTTCCATGACCCCTGCTCCTCCTGACTTCAGCACAGCCTCTATCCTTGGTGCTTCAACCCCAGACATACTGCTTGCCTTGTGTCTATACACTGAAGTTTTCTGAAGCTAGGTACAGTCTTAATGCAGAGCCACTCATGAACAAAAAGGTGGAAAAACAACTCATTTTTGAATTAGAATGATTTAATTAGAGGAGCTGGGGAAGAGACAGGGTGAGAAGGACAGCATAAGCTTCTTTTTACTGTAATGCTCAACGATGACAGTCAAAGTTCAGAAGGCCAGGGCCCATTCCCTAATACCTTGTGCAGATCTGAAAGCTGCTGGTGTTTGATTAAAACTTCTTTATTGGGAAATTGCCTTCTGCAGAGCAGGCAAGCCAGTTTATTCCAGTCAGTGAGTTTGTCTTCTTCATTCTCCTTCTTGGTCAGCTCCTCCCGCTGTGGGGGCTGTGCTGTGCGGGGCTGTGGAGGAGGGGTCTGCTCCTCCTCCTCTTCCTCCTCATAGTCACTGTCTCCTCCATATTCACCCAGGAGGCCAATCAGAGGGTTTACCACCTTAGGCTGGAAGGAGAAGGCCAGGGATTAACACAACCTCAACCTGTATTTGGGGCGTGTTTTCTAGATATTCTGATATGGGCATCTCATTTCTTCTGTTTTGGTTTGGATACTGAACTGGGTTCAAAACAGGCCCATTGACCACACTGTTCATCTTCCAGATGGAAGCAACATGGCTTGAGCTTGATTTTTCTCCTTGTCCAATGACATAAACCAGAAAGGTTCCCTTAGAAGTGATGTTAGCAATAGAAGAGTGATGAGAAGGAAGAGAAATGGAAACTCACATAGCCCTCAAAGAAAGAGTTTAAAAGTTACAAGTTACTTTTAAAGAGGCAGAGTCATTGTAACCCATGGAGAAAAGACAACTTTCATCCAGGCCACAGAAACCCCTATAGCAAGAGAGATTTAGGAGATGGACTAAAACTAACTAAAGGATAAACACCCAGGTAAATAGATCCAGTTCCTTAATAAGGTAAAGACAAAGGCAGGGTTAGGACAGACATTACAGTGAACTGAATCAACAATGTAGAGCAGCAAAAAGTATTTATCATGAGTTTATAGAAAATGTTAAATAATGATACACGATCATTGGCCTAGCATCAAAATAACTTTTGATTACCTTGAGACTATCACTTTTAAGGCATCTAAAAAATGGGTACCAGTACTAGCCTTGTTCACTCTGGCAGGCAAATGATAAAAATGACATATGCATGCACTTGACATTTAAAATGTTTTCATGCAGCATCAAAAAGTAGAAAACATTAGGGCCAGGAAAACATGTTTCCTTGGTCATTTAGAAGAGAAGAATTAACAAAATCAAGATGCTAACTTAAAAATGGCTGGCATTCTCTGGTCTGGTAGGAACGGCACAAGGTAGAAAGAGAAAGGATAGATAATGGTCTGAGTCTCAAGGAACACTCCTACTAACAGAGAGGAAAATGCACCTCATGTTTACACTCGAGAGGAGTCCTTGTCTATGAGACACAGAGAACTACAGGACCAATACCGAACTGAGTCATCAACCTTTGAACCTGCTTTCCCATTCGCAATCAGCCCCAGCCCTAGCCCAGCACATGAGCTTAGCCTTACTGGTGGAGGACTCTCTTCCTTCTTCACAGTGGGAGGCAGAGGCTTCTTAAACACATCTTCTGGGGGAGCTGTCCCCTCACTGGCATTTTCCTGAAACTGATCAAAATCCCAGGTAATTTTTATATGATACTCATAAAACCTGGGTTTAGAGTTCACCTGTTGAAATGAGTCCGATTTTCCAAACTTCTTAATTTGTGAAATATCTGTGATATTACTATAGTGATTCCAAAATAAAAAAAGGTTTAAACACATCCCATTTAGTATATATTGAGTGATTACTCTATGTCAGGTACCAGATGGTACATTTATATACATTATCTCTTTCAGCCTTTACTACAATTCTATCTAGAAAGATATATACATTTACTGTGTACTGTGGCGAAAAGAAAGCAGGATTCACAAGTCCTCTTACCCGCGTGACTCCTCTGTCTTTTTTCTCCTTGCTGTCTCTTTTAGATGTTTCCTTCTTGCTACTTGATTTTCCTTGACTGCTGGGTTTCTTCTCCTTGGTATCTTCTTCCTCAGGGGACCCAGGATCCTGGGGTACATAGACTTCTTGCTGCAAAAGAGTTAAATCTATAGAACATTTCACTTTCCCAGAAATTCCACATCTAAGGAGCACAGTTCTTTCCTGAGGGAAAGAAACAGCTTTCTTTCTCTTGCCTAAGAGTAGAACATATCAAACAACCTAAAAACCCACTCCAGGGGTCAAGAGGTAGCCAGACCACTCACTGTCCCACTCTTTTCCCAAGAGCAGCACTGTTGTCACCTGTAATGTCACAAGGCAGATTTTTCTATATACACAACAGTTAACATGAAGATTGCCATCTTTAAAATCCACCTACATAATTATAACTCAATATAAAACCTGGACATTTAAAAACACCAAAAAAAAAAAATACACATCAAAATAAGGACTTCCTTTATGGTCCAGTAGTTAAGAATCTGCCTGCCGATGCAGGGGACAAAAGTTCAATTCTTGGCTTAAGAAGATCCCACATGCTGTGGAGCATCTAAATCTATGCGCCACAACTACTAAGCCCATGATCTATAGCCTGTGAGCTGCAACTGCTGAAGCCCCATGCCTAGAACCTACGCTCGCCAACAAGAGAAGCCACTGCAATGAGAAGCCCACTCGCTGCGACGAAGTGTAGTCCCCACTCACCACAACTAGAGAAAAGCCTGCACAGCCAGGAGGACCCAGCACATCCAAAAATAAATCAATCAATCTTAAAAAAAATAAATATAAAAGAATGATTTACAAAATAACAAAGCCCCAAACTCACCTGTGTATTGGGGTCATAATAAGTTCCTGCCAAGGGATCATAATAGTAGCCAGTAGCAGAATCATATATGTAGCAGTCAGATGAAGCTAGAGGGAATAAAACCAGAGCCAGTGTTAGCTCCTGTCCAAAGAAGCCCTTGCTGGGGACTCGTCAAGAATAATCTAAGGAGGCTGGCCAACGGAAAACCTGTAGATGGAGCTCTCTGAGTGAGCACTCCTTGTCTCTTGCCAACTTTGTGACCATCAAGATTTCAATTAATGGGCAATCAAACTAGAAAGAACAATAGGAATAAGACAAAGGTTACTCACACTGTTGTCCTTGTCGATTTACATCAGAAGACCAGTCTGAATTTCTGCCACCTCCCCGCCTATCTCGGAAATATTTTTTACCCTATCACAGAAAAACAAGTTAAAATTATGGAACTCTGGATAGCCATTTATCTTAACAATCACCCATTAGAGAGAACTGAAGGTCACTTTTTCAGTCACTTGAGGATCTTAACAAAGCACTCCCCAACTGCTGAAGCCTACCTGATAGCAGTGCATATGGTCAGAATGGTCCCCAGAATCATTTCTGCAACAAACAACACAACATGTCTTGAGCCTGCTACCGAAAGCCACTTGAGGGGTGCCCAACCCTAACAGATCTGCTGAGAAACTATGCCCCCCGTGGCACGGAAAGGAATCAACCCAGATAGCAGGTCTGGTGATGCAGAGATTCCTGAAGGGAGAAGCAGCGGGACTCCTATATAACTGTCTGCTGGAGGAAAACAGCAATTGAGTTGAGGGTACCAGAACAGAGCTGCCCCCTCCCTGTAAGCCTGCCTCTCTGATGCTGCCACTTCCCAGTTACCACTTCTGGGTCAAGATGAGTGAAGGAGTAAAGAAGAATAAGATTTCCCAGCACTATGGGGGTATGAACAAAGTCAAGACAGCATTTTCTTAGGATTCCAGGGAGCAAGGATATTCTGCAATTTTTTTTTTTGCATATCCAAGGCTGTACCATCACCTGGGGCCCAAAGAGACCAGAGAGTTAAGAGGGGAAAAAAATAAGTACTCAGTACTACTATTTAAAAGGAAAAAAAAAAAAATCTAGAGAAAGAACAAGGCAAGCTATAGAAAAAGAAAATATACATGTGAATCTGACGCAACTCACACTGGGAAAGCATGCTTTACCATATGTATCTCCAGTCAGAGGTAAGAGCTGCCTCCCAAACATCTGAGTGGGGTAACACAAAGGAGTCCCATCCCTCTGCTTTACCTGCGTTTTCCAGTGGCCAGGTTTACAGCTACCATTTTCCCAGCAATGCTAAATGGTGGATCAAGGTTCTGCAAGATTTTCACTACTCGAAGAGCTTCCTGGGGAAACAAAGACTCATTTGAACCCAAAGAAAGAAAAGGACATGTCTTATGAAAGAAAACTGAACATTGATTTTCCTTCTCAAAAAAAAAAACAACTTTTATTAAACATTATGTTCTAGTCATAATTATAACACTAACAGCACACTGGCAAAAATAAGCAACCCTTAATGAAGCGCTGATCAGAATAATGGTCAGTGTAGCCATTAGTTCTTAGTATCAATTTCAAAAGTTCAAATCCTCTTCTTTTAGTCTGCAACTGTCATTGCATCAGATCCAGTTTACAAAGTCTCTTGTGATTTTTTTGAGTGCAAAACATAATTTTCATTGCTACCCTAGCATTACTTACATGGAAAAGGGCCCCACAACTAGAAATTCAAGGCAAAAGAATCTATTAAAGCAACACTTTGAGGAAAAAGAGTGAATATTCTGTTACCATCAAACATAAAACTGTGATTGGTCAAAATGATTTTAAGAAATTAGAAAAGTCAACAAAATCTTGAAAAGGTTCAGTACTCAGATTTTCCAAGTGACTAAGCTGTCACTTTATTTTAACTGGAAACTGAAATGCCACCAGACAAGAAATAGACCTGGAAAGCCACTCAGAGTTCCAACTTTCTAGGGCAATCACTTCACCTGAATGAGCCAAAGAAAACAATAACAGGGGTTATGGTACCAAGTGCCATATGACAATTTTAAGGATCAAGTCCTTCAAACCTTCTTGAGGTTTCCATAGCCAGTTGTTGCTAGGCCATCCTGGGGTGAAAGGAGAGGGTGAGAGGCCTCGGGGATGGGAGTGATGGACAACTGCAACTCACTGCGTGGGAGTCCAGGTCAATGAAGCCATAGGTGTGGCCCATGTGGCCTGTTCTGTTCTTGATGATACGGATGTTGGCAGTAGTAAGGCGGACATAGGGCTCCAGCACTTCCACTATCACCTCCGGTGGAGTGGAACGATAGATGCGTTTTAGCATGATTGCTGAACAAACCAAGCACAAATGGGACAGGAGAAAGGAAAGAGAAAGGTTTACAATTTTGAAGTCTTCAGAGTTTATTTTTTTTTATACTGCAGATGTTACCCTGCTCTACCAAGGGTAATTCTATAACAGAATGTTAGTCAAATACTTCATACTTTTCTTCACAATACTTAGAAATCTAAAGTTATGCCTTGCTGCATTTGAATAGCAACTTGCTAGTTGGAGGATACAGATTCTGACAGCAAGGCCTGCAAAAAACGAGAGTGTCTACAATCAGGTTGAGCTGTTTTATTAAGGTGTAGGAAGTCACAGTACAGGTCATCTACGACCCAACCGTGGTGGGCACGCACTGGTACATGCCCTGACAAACCACTTACTTTTGCTTTCCCCATCCTGGCGTGTCTCCCCAGACCATGGCTCCTTCTCTCGGTCTCTTCGGAAGGTGAGCCCTTCCCTTCGAGGAGGCAGATACCTTTCTGACTCTCTCTTTTGATGTCCCAAGCGTGGTTCTTGTCCTTCTTCCCTCTTCTTGGGTTCAGATTCCTTATCAGCTGACCTTGAGGGTTGGCTGGCTTGTTTTTCTGATAGTGCTGGTATGGATGTTTTCTGAGGCTGAGGGTAGGTTACTAATTCTTGCTTAGCTTCTGTCATTAGATGAACAGAAATAGAAAGAGAATCTCCAACAGGTTTTAATCCCCCAAACACTACTCTTGTGGTTCCTCCTTACTTGCCAACAAATACTTGCACTAGAATGTTTTTATTTTTGTTTTTTTTGGCCACAGTGAGCAACATGTGGGATCTTATTTCCCTGACCAGGGATTGAACTTGTGCCCCTGGCAGTGGAAGCTCAGAGTCTTAACCACTATACTGCCAGGGAACTGGCTTATATCCTGCAAGCTGTATGGCTTGCAGGATCTTAGTTCCCTACCCAGGGACTGAACCTGGACCATGACAGTAAAAGTGCCGAGTCTTAGCCACTGGTCCACCAGAGAATTCCCTGAAATATTTTTAAAAGTAAACAAACAAACAAACAAACAAAAAACAAACTACAAAAAAGTCCTCTGACAAACTTTAAGCAGAAAGGCTAACATTTAAATCTTTCAAAGACCCTGGACTTTACTATTATAACTACTGTTAAGAACAGATCTGAGGAAAAAATTATTAAACATATAGTCTTTCCAGGAGTTTGCTAGAAACATTTATGTCAAAAGTGCTATGCCTAGGAGTCTTTTCTTTTTCCAGTGTTATGGTACTAAAATAGCTGCTCAAATTCTGTAAGACTAGACCACCTAGTCTACTGCAAAAGTAAGAAGAGACCTACCTGTACAAGGCTCATTTACATGCCAATAACAGGTAAACGTCCTTCAAAACTTAAATGATTCATTTCAAATCTCTTTCTATATCAGGATAATGTGCCCAGTTAATTGGGGGCATTTTTTTTTTTAAACAGTTAATTCATTCTTAAGGAAGTCATGTGGCTCAAAAAGACATTCTATGGGAGCAGTGTAGAGATTACTTAACAGTGGTGACAGGCGACTAGTGAATGCCTGCCATATATGTTTCTAGCTTAAAGCTGTTTCAACCATCTTAGTGGTATGGTGCTCAAGGGTTTCTATAACCCATTTATTCATTTGTTAGAACAGACTGAAAAGATGACTTTCTGGAGGGAGAACACAATTTTGTATAACTGGAGTAATACAGCAAGCTAAAAATCTCCCACCTGTCGATAGGAAAGTTATCTACTCACCTTCCCACGTGCCGGTTTGGTCTCTAGAGCATATACAGCCTCCCCGCAAAGATTTTCAGAACACCTGCTTAACAGCCCTCACTTGAGAGCAGAATCTCCACTACAGGCCAAAAGCCCAGCTGAAAAATTCCTTGGAGACACACTAAAGTCTAACCTTGGAACAAACAAATCTTCTAGAAGACTACCAGGATCCCAGCACTGAACTGTATTTTACTGTCAGGTACTAGCTTTCCTTACAGGATAATGTCAGAAAGAGGCACGTAATAGTCATTGTTATAGGACTACTGTTATAAATGCCTTTGACAGACTCTTAAGGCTGTTTACCTAGAGGTTCTCAGGAGAAATTAACTTTAAAATCAAGTCACTGAGAAGCTGGTAGGTTTATCACTGTAATAATAACATATACCCTCAATCCTGATTTTGTCTTGTTTATACTTTTACTGTTACTTTAAGGAATGTGTCTGTGTTAAGATCCTCAAATGTTTAGAATGTAAATGAGAAAGCAATAACAATAGCAAATTGTCCCCAATAACTTCAAATAAGTGGAGGTGGAGGGGTCACATGGACGAATGCCATGTAGACTCTTCCTCAACCTAATACCCTTAAACTGTAATAATATCCTAAGTAACAATACTGCTGACCTATGGTCAGCTGCCCATAATCCATCTCCCGCCCTTGGCGGAACTCTGAGACCCAAAACTATTTACTAACAGGTCACACAAAGTTAGCTATCACATTGTACTTTTAAGAGTTTTACAGATGAACTTGTATTTAGGGATGATGACTCTTTAAAGCCAAGGAAAGCAGGAAATATTGTCATGTTCAGTGTGCAAAATAATAACTACCACCTCCGCCTCTACCACCACTCACCTTCCCTTGGGCACTTGCAGAATGAACATGAAGATCGGTGTCCACCAGTGCTGGCCTTACACTGCACAGGGAAAGAAAATAATTCAATTTGACCAAAAAAAAATTTTTTTTAACCTTACATATATAACACAGTGACAACTGCCAAAAATGAAAGAAATAAGCCATATCCCAGATTCCATAAAACCTAACCATTCTGATATCCTCTACTCATCAGAGCTGGCAGAGAATCCGGTGAGCTGCTGCCTGAGAGCTGCCTGTAACAGGGTATCTGGCTGGACCTTTGAGCAGCCCAAATGCCTTTGCTCTGGACAAAGATTTCTCCCGGAAGTAAACTTAACTAACGAAACTGGACTATTAAGTGGTTTATAGGAGATTCTGTCCTAAGGCTGTGACTACTCAGCCTGCACCCAAAAATCTGATCCTGAACTGGTTATGATGGCCCAATTCAGGCTTGGCTGGAACCGAGAAGAATTCAGTCATCAATTCCTTTCTTAAACACTGATTTTAAAAAGGGCGTGGAAGGAAGAAGAAGATCCACAGGTAGCACCTCTGGTAGCTGTTCTGAGGACGTTAGAAGTGTTACAGAGCATTTACATTGTATTATCTACTATACGTAATCTAGAGATGATTTAAAGTATATCAGGGAATGTGCCTAGGTTATCTGCAAATACAAAATCATTTTATATAAGGGACCTGAGCATCTGTGGATTTTGATATCAAAATATAGGGGAATCTATCCCCTATAGATACTGTGGGAAGATCGCACAGCAGAGCTTTAAGTGGGGAAGTTATGATCCTAACCTAGGTAGCTATAGTTTAGACACCATAAAATTGATCAGTTTTAAGTGTTCTCTTCAAGGATTTCTAGTACATCTATAGTAAGATCATCACCAAAATTTAACTTTAGAACATTTTCTTCATCCCCAAAGAAAAACCCAGTGCAGTCATCTTCCATTCTTACCTTCAGTCCCACAGAATTGATCTTCTGTGTCTGGCATAGTATTTTTAAGTTCATTCATGCTGCAGCACTGATCAGTACTTCATTCCTTTTTATTGCCAAATAGTATTCCACTGTACGGTTATACTACATTTAGTTTATCCATGTGTCAGCTGATGGGCATTAAGGCTGTTTCCACTTCTTGGCTATTATGACTACTACTGCTATGAATTTTTTTTAGAAGTCAGTGTATTTCACATCAGGCCAAAGATCCCATATGCAGGACTGGCAGTTCAATCCTTCCAGAGAAGCACAGAAATTACAAAATATCCCTGAAATAGCTAAAGGAGTGGCCTGATATTTTAGGGGACAATCTAAACAAGACATTCTGCTCTTTCAAGCAACATCCTTGGCAACAGTTGTATAATTCTGACATCAGATACCAACATCCTTTTTTTTTTTGGGTGGTTAACAGAAAACAGAGTCCAGAAATTTCTCTTTAATGCTGGCTCCCTCCAGCTCTGATTATAAAAAAATCACTCATAATTCTAAGATGTAGAGACAATCACTACATAAATGCAAAATGTTCTCAAAATTCTAATGGCCTTTTTGCAGAAATGGAAAAGATGATCTTCAAATGTACAGGAAAGTGTAAAGAGACACTGAGTAGCCAAGACAATGAAAAGGAACAAAACTGAAGGACTCACACTTTGCAACTGCCAAAACTTACTACAGAGCTACAATAATCAAAACAATGTGGTATTGGCATGAGAACAGATATATAGATCAACAGAATAAAACTGAGAGTCTATATAACTAAATCTGTACATCTGTGGGCAAATTATTTCCAGCAAGAGTACCAGAACTATTCAATGGGGAAATAATAGTTAATTCAATAAATGGTTCACAGAAAACTGAATATCCACATTCCAAAGAAGATGGACCCTTACCTCATATCCTGAACAAAAATTAACTCAAAATAGATCAAAGGTCCAAATATATTTAAAAGCCAAAACTATCAAATTCTTTAGAAGAAAACATAAGGATACATCTTCAAGACCTTGGCTTTAGCAATACTTTCATGATACCAAAGGGCAAGCAACAGAAGGAAAAAAAAAAAAACAGATGAAATGCATTTTATCAAAATTAAAACTCTGTATATCAAAGGATTCTATCAAGAAAGTAACACACAGTAACACCACACAGAATGGTAGAAAATATTTGCAAATCCCCTATCTGACCCGGGTTTGCTTCCTGGGCCAGGAAGATCCCCTGGAGAAGGAAATGGCAACCCATTCCAGTATTCTTGCCTGGAGAATCCCAAGGACAGAGGAGCCTGGTGGGCTATAGTCAATGGGGTCACAAGAGTCAGGCACAACTTAGTGACCTAAACCACCATATCTGATAAAGGATTAACATCCAGAATATATAAAGAACTCTTACAGCCTTTTTTTCCTGGGGGCAGGACCTTTTTTAATCTGCACAGTTTATGGCTCATAAGTTCCCTGACCAGGGGCTGAATTTGGGTCACCACAGTGAAAGTGCTGAGTCCTAACCACTGGACCACCAGGGAATTGCCAAGAAGAACTCTTAAAACTTAAAAAAAAGACAAACAACCTACTTAAAAATGGGCAGAAGATCTAAATACACATTTCCCCCAAAAAGATACACAAGTGGCAACAAACACAAGAAAAGATGCTCAACATCACTAATCATTAGGGAACTGTAAATCAGTATCACGATCATGAAGATGAAATACTATTTCACACCCACTAGTGGTTGTTAAATAGTTTGATGGCTACTACCAAAAAAAGGCGGGGGAGGGGGTGGTTTGAGGGGGAAGAAAATAAATGTTGGCAAGATGTGGAAAAACTGGAACCCTTAAGATGCTGTTGATGGGAATGTAAACTGTGCAGCTGCTTTCTGTGGAAAAAAGTTTAGCAGCTCCTCAAAGAGTTAAAACATGAAAGCACTATACGACCCAACAATTCTACTCTTGGGCATAAACCCAAAAGAACTGAAAACAGGCTTTCAAACAAAAACTTGTACCTAAATATTCATGGTATTCTTATTGTCAATAGCCAAGAAATGGAACAGTGCAAATGTCCATTGCCTGATGAATAAACAAAATGTGGCATATCCATTTATTATTCAGCCATAAAAATAAATGAAATACTAATACACACTCTAACATAGATGAACCCTGAAAACACAGTAAGTGAAAGAAGGCAGACAAAAGGTCACATAATACATGGTTCTACTTATATGAAATGTTCAGAATAGGCACATTCACAGAGATACAAACAGAATAGTGGTTTCCAGAAACTCAATGAAAGGGGAATGGGGAATGACTGTTTAATAGATACGGGGTTTCCTTCAGGGTGAAGAAAAAGATCTAGAATTAGTGTTGGTGATTGCACTTCACTGTGAAAGTACTGAAAGCTACTGAATTACATGCTTTAAAATGGTTAAAACAGCAAACCAATGTTATGTTTAGTTCATTACCATTTAAAAAATAATTAAATGTCTGTCTTTCTAAATTGACAGCTTATGGTATATATCCATGAACTATGAATGCTTTGGTGAATGACGATACCTATTTAAATTGTATTTCAAAATGTCAAGCTAAAGCCATTACTTAATTTTATCAAGTTCTACAATATTTTTGGGCTTCCCTGGTGGCTCAGAGGTTAAGGCGTCTGCCTCCAATGTGGGAGACTCGGGTTCGATCCCTGGGTCAGGAAGATCCCCTGGAGAAGGAAATGGCAATCCACTCCAGTATTCTTGCCTGGAGAATCCCATGGACGGAGAAGCCTAGTAGGTTACAGTCCACGGGGTCGCAAAGAGTCGGACACGACTGAGCGACTTCACCTTACCTTACAATATTTTTAGTGAATCTTGGTTCAGAAACTTTATAGACTTTTCAAACTTATTTTTGAAACTAATAGCCCAATGAAAAATGATAAAATGTATGTTCACACTCATCTGCAATCAAACTGGACATCTAAAAAGAGTATAGCCTAAAATCTTTAAATATACTGTTCAAGAAGAATATGAAGTTAAACAGAGGACAAATACTATGTTACATGAAGTTCCTTGGAAACCCCTGAATAGCTAAAAAAAAATGTATACCTCTCATAGATCCAGCCTCTGTATATAGATTGTTTGAAATATTAGTAAATCCTCTTTAACCACTCCCAGGAAAGGTAACTGGGGGTAGGCTTTAAATCAAGGGACTGTCTTTCTTTCAGTTCAAAATCAACAAAAACATGGCATATGTCCCTGGGAAAACGTCTCCATCTACAGGCCTTGAAACCTCTATGGCCACAGGCAGTAGCTGGGATGACCTTGCCCTGACCTCCAGTTCTTTTGAAGTGAACCAAGCAAGAAGAACTTTGCCCTTGGCAATGTATAATGCACCAGGCAGCATTCCTGGAAACATGGAGGAACTATGATGCTGGATCCTTACTTCTAAAGAGAGGAATTCTGGGCACTCACCCACTTGCAGTACCAAAAATCCGGGCTTGGTACATACTCGAGCGTGACCTCTTTGTCATGGATCATTAGAGTTCCCTGTGAAGACAAAGACAGAGCCATCAACATTAACCCTTGGAGAAATGAAGAGACAGGAAGGCACAAGAGAGCCTTTCCAGTCTCCCAAGCTGAAACATTTTACAAAGAGTGAGCTTATTCACGGACAAAAGGAAATGGCTGTTATAAGCCACAGTCTTGGGGCAGTGTCTGCTGGCAGAGCAAGCTTAAGCTTAGGGAAAGGGAGTGGGAGGTGAGATCAGTCTTCGGCCTTGGCTCCTGTGGGTTGGGGGCGCTGTCTTTCTTTTCATATTCCTCCAGAGGTCATATGATCCCAGCAAGTCCCCCACCTGGCTAGGGAGCTAGCACACTGTCAAGAAGCAAACTCCTTCCTGCTCAGCACAGAGGCACAGGAGCCCTCTCAATTTCCTTCTTTGCCATAGCTAACTCAAATCCCTATGGTAAGGTAGTAAGGGCTCTGCACTTTGGTGCCTGAAAACTTTTTTTTTTTTTTTTTTTTTACAATACTGCTGCGTGGCAAAGGCACCAAAAGAAAGAGATACAACACTGAAGACAGGAAGGAAAGAGGACTGTGAAAGCTTCACGGCAGGTCACATCCTTAGAGCAGGAAACAGTGGCTGCTGCTGGCGGCGGCAGAAACGGCCGCGTCACTGCGGCTTGAGCCTTCGGAGTGAGCTGGCCGTGAGACGTGAGGAGCAACCGCTGGCAAGTGAACACTTTGGCAAAGTCTGGCAGAGGTGGGGAAAAGGGGTTCAACAAGCCTGCAGTTACAGAGTTCCTTTGCCTCTGCATTTTGGACAAGACGCGAATTCTTTCACACCAAGAAAAATGAAATAAATTTTGTTTAATAAACACTAGACAGCCAGATAGGTATTAGAGCAGAGGGGAAAAAAAAATCTCTGCCTAATGACCAAGGACCCTCACCCACACTTGCAAGTGAACTAACCGAGAATGCGACTCTGGAACTAGCCCCTGCGCTGTGTTCATTCTCCGCCCTCTAGGGTCCTCTGTGTCTCCTCAGACAGGGCTCTGAGTTATACAAGGCATTTCTTTGCAATTGGACCTCAGTTTCTTGCTTGAATCCATACATCTGTCAAATAATGCTTTACCTCTCTGCTTTTCACACCAAAAGAGTCAAGAGAAATACACAGAATAAAATTATTGTCTTGTCAAAACCAAAAAAAAAAAAAAANNNAAAAAAAAAAAAAAAACCTGCCCGCCTACCTAGGTCTTAGAATCTGGTCTCTGAGAAACTGTTTCGTGGTTTGCTCTCAAGACCAGAGGATGATGATAACAAAAATTTGCTAACCAACTTGAAGTGCTTACTCAGAGCCAAAGATTGTGTTGTTATCTTCTTTAACCCCTAAATGATCCCATGATCATTCTCTCCACTTCACAGATGAGGAAACATGCTCAGAGAGGTAAGGATACCTAGCTTGTCAAAGGCAGAATCAGATTAACTTCTAGGGCTGTAGGTAAGTGGCTACAGGCTACATTTGGCAACTCCTGCTCACTCTGAGGGTTAGGTAAGCTGCCCAGGGAGCCACTATAGGAAAGAGAGACAGCTGTGCAGACAGGGAGGGTCAGGGGATTATCACTCTGCCAAGCCCTATCATATAGGAGGTTGGTCAAGATGGTATCCTTCCATCCAGGGGCAGTGTGTCATTTAAGTCATTTAAGAGTATGGACTCTCAGTCAAGTTCCCTAAATTTGTATCCTGCCTCTACTCCATGACCTTTAGCAAGGTCCTTAACTTCTCTGAGCTTCAGTTTCCTCCATTTGTAAAGTAGGAATAACAGTATGTATACCTTATAAGGTGGTTATCAAGATGAATTAATTCATTCCAAGTGCTTAGCATGGGATATAGTTAGGCTTAATAAGTGTATTTCTCACTTGCTTATCAGGGGTTAATATTTCATACCCCATTTCAATCTATTGAAAGACTAAGCTTTCATAAGGGCAGGGTTACTGCCTGTCAGAACCTATATTTTTCTGACAGCCTTTAGTGTTAGTTTTCAATTGCTGGACCATATCTGATCAACCAGGCTAAATCCTGCTGGTCTTTTGTTATCAGTAGTCAGCCCATTACTTAGTACAGAAAAGGAACTTAATAAGCATTTATGGAATGAAAAAAAAAAAGACTTGAATGCATCCAACCATGCCTGGAAGACTGGAGTGCTCAGAACACAGGAGCTCTGGAGGAAGGTTCTGCTATCACAGTGCACATCTATATACCCGTCCATAAAATATGTGGGATGCCATCTGAACAGTGAACAGTGCCTTCAGAACAAGGCATTACTGTAAATAGCAGTCAGTTACAAATTCTGATTTCACCACTTGGAGGAATCAGTAGATTGAGGAATTCCTAAGGCAAGGAGCACATTCTACTTCTCAGATAACAAATACGGATGGATGTTCTAGGAGCCTCTGAGGACTTTCTGCCAAGGGCAGGGAACTCCCCCTGCTAGGAGTACTCATAGAGGATCAATTGGAGATCACCTTCAACTCATGTTAAAAAGGCCATGTATGATTTTTTTTTTTTTTTTGCTGCACTGCAGAGCTTATAGGATCTGAGTTCCCCAGCCAGGGATTAAACCTGCGCCCACTGCAATGGAAACACAGAGTTCTAACCACTGGACCACCAGGGAATTCCCCATGCACCATCTCTTATTTCCCAGGGTCCTCTATCTACAACTAAGCTGGCCCTTTCTTTTCCACCTGCACATGGCTAGATATAAGGCTACCAGAGACCACTGCTAAGGAATACAAAATGGTTGTGAAAGCCATCACTGTTGAAAAACAGCCAACTGTTTGAATAAGAATAAACAGACACGGAACAAACTCAAATGGTTGACTTATGATCTGATTCCCCAGTTGCTATCATACATCAGCTGCTCAGATATACCAAGCACAGGCGTGACATATGCTGCACTCCCCCCATGCCTGTCAGGTCTTTTCTTCAGGTTTCATAGAGTCAAGATCCGCCAGTGTCTCCTAGGGAAACAACCTGTGGGGAGCTGGGTAGGATGATTTCATCACTGTTTGGTTGTCCACATTTCATTGTCTAATACCTACCATCTTCATTCACACACTAGAAATTTTATTAATCATCTGAATTAGTGGGTTGTTTATTAAGGCTCCTGAAGCAACCCCATGAAGACTGCAAGTATGACTAACCACATCTGGCTCCATCTGGTACCATCATATATTTGAAAGTAAAACCAAAGATACCCACGCCCTTTCTCAGTCGTTGGAGATTAGGCTTATATTAGGTTAAAACCTGCTTGAATCCTCCTAAACTGAAAGCCCTTATTTGACAAAGTCACACAGATGTGTTCCTAAGTATATCTTAATGTGAAGCTGCAAGGACTGAGAGATAATCAAACTTCTGAACAGCAAACCAAGTCCTTGCTCTCCACCTCAGGGACATTGGAGAGTATCATAATCTGTGCCTGAGGGCTGCTAAATTCAACATGCACATTTCCATTTCCCTTTTCATCTGCTGCTTTTGCAGGCTTGATAACTCCATTTTGTGACCTGTGAAAAGAACCTGGGTCAGAGAATTGAGATTCTACCTTAAGTTTTTGCAGGTTTATAACCAAGCCCAAGGATTCTTAAGGTACTAGGAGGTACAGGAGAAAATGGAAATGAAAGAACATTTCTGGCAGCAGCTCTGAGTCTTTGTTGAAGATCTCCCACAAGCACAGTCACAGTTCTACTTTGTACTGAGAATACGGCTGCTGTGTGACATAACAGGTCATCCCATTCAAGAACGGAGAGAGACAGGCAGGATTAAAGGCAGGGGGAAAGTATGTGAGCCTTGTGAATACAACTTACACTGAAAAATCAGCAAGCCCTCTTTGTAGATTTGTGCTTCTTCCAAGCACAGGATGGGAGAATCAGGTTACTGGTGGTTGAAAACTGATACTATCAGAGATAGTAATCTTTATTCACAAAGCAGTTATAGTTTACAAAGGCATTCTTTAAGAATGTCACCTTGATCGATCCTTGCAAATAGGGGATATATAAAATCTATTTCCCCATGGGAAAGTATGACTGAGATACAGAGCAGCCTGTTCAGGATTATAGAGCTAGTTAGCAATATACATGGGACCAAACAGCAGGTTTTCTTTTCACCATCTTGCTTTTCTTTGTTTTTAAACTTCCAGAGTGTCAGCTAACTCTTAACACTTGCCACACCACCGAGGTGGCTTCTGATGAAAAAGTGCATAAACTAGTGTCTAAAGAAATTCACAGGCAATGGCACCATAGGAATTTTTAGAGAAACTGTCACAAAGATCCTGATAGTGTTGCCGGTCCTCCAAACTGGCCTGCTCAAGGTATTCCTAATGTGCTTAAAGTACCTATGATTACTTTAGGTGCTGTGTCTAAGACAAAGTTGGCTGCTAACTGGTACTCTACAAGGAATTTCAATAACAACAATCAAATGGACCTGCAGAAATAATAAATCAGGAGGAACAAAATAACAGGCTTAACACAGATGTACAGTCATCTCTTGATAACCATCGGAGACTGGTTCTGGGACCCCACGGGTGCCACAATCCAAGGATGCTGCAGGCTGGCACAAACGGTGTAGTAGAGCTGGCCCTCTGTGTCTACGGATGCAGACCTGTGCATGTGGAGGGCTGCTCGTATGTCATTCCCCTCAGCATAGAAGGGAAGCTTTTTGTAGAAATCTTTTGCAAAGCAGCTAGACTCATTCTCTCTGGTACAAGGATATATAACATCTCAAACATCTCGTAAAACTAAGCATTCTCAAAGGCCAAAACCAAAACGAGGCAGAAAGAGGAAAGGACAGGAAGGAGAGGCCAAGAATCCTGATGAAACTACACAGAATGCTTTGTGACAACCTTAGCTTGGTCCACTGACTCCCGGGTACCTTCTGCTTAGAATGGCCTTTCACCTGACAGGAGCCAACTCACCCTCTGAGCAAGCACAAGGTGAGGTCCTGAAGGGAACTCTGCTAGAAACAGAATCGAACTTGAGGGTCCAAATAAGACTGAGGAGCAAGGAGACAATACCCTCTGGGCGGCAACTTATCTTGATATCTTTTCTTGTCCAGACGAAAGCACAACAAACATTTTCTAAAATGCTCCTTAATAACACTATTTTACTACCTGACCAATTTACCTATCATTTCCTAAAAGGAAGCAATTTGTATCACAATAAAACTAAAACCTTATTTGTGTTCTCTCAAGCCATATGGCTGGACTGTGTTTCACTGAGGCCCTCAACCAGGCTCAACCTCAGTGGAAGTAAGGTCTCAAGATGAACTCTGCTCCAGGAACACAACACAGGTCCCAACACAGGCATTTGGTGCTGTGAATATAAACCGCCCACTCCATCACCACTCCCTGCCATTCTTCTGTGGATTTTAAAGTGAGATCCCAGTTCCTTCAGAGAATGCCTCTGTCACTGTCAAAGAAAATCAATGATCTGCAGTTTTGGAGATGATGTCATACTTAGCTCCAGGAAGACTTAGGAAGAAATCAACTCATCTACCAGGGAATATATGAGACTCTCCCATTCTAAGTCATCTGAGGCAAAAACAAAGAGGCAAAGTATAAACAAACAAATAAATGAAAAATCAAATAAATTAAATGATCAAAACAGCCAAAAGTCTTTTCTTTCCTTGTTAGAAGATGAGGCTTGTTACTGCCAGGCAGATGGGGCACTCAGCAAATTCCTTCACCACAAAGAAACGATTTACAAGCTCCAGCTAACAGTACTGAGAATAATCAACAACTACGAACCACTAAGATGCAAATCATTTTTGAAACTTTCAGTTTATCATTTTGCATGGCTCAGAACAACATTTCAGCCAATATTTAAAAAGACCTCAGTTAAGATTTCCCTGGTTAATCAATTATTAATTTCCAAATAAAGATATGACCTAGATCTTTGTGGAAGAGGATATCAGGTTCGAACATAGCTTACTGATGCTCAGAATTCCTTTCAGAATTCAGGCTTCCATAACCTCCATTTTATTCTTTCATATTCCAAGATAACTACTGTTCTAGTTCCCCTGGCTCTTTTCTTCTGGGAAAAGTGGACCTTAAATTTGACATATACTCAAGCTTCATTGTCTAGGTCTCTAAGCAGAGTCACTGTAGGGGAAGAAAAAGGAAGTTTCTAAAATAGCTGTGGAAAACATCAAGCTTCTTATTTTGTTTTGTTTGCTGAATAACATTCAAACCATTTCTCTCATTTCTTTTTCTCTCAGAGCTGACAACTGGAGGTAGCAGGAACAGCCAAGAGCGTAAGTAGATAAGGCCCAGAAGTCCTAAGACATTGCACAGGCCACACAGCTGAGCCCACCACAAAAGCCGTACAATGTTTCCCAGGCGTCCCCCAAAGAATCAGCAGCAGCTATTCTTCCGGCCTCACCAATGAAAAGAGATTATTTCTCCTGGCTCTTTATCTCCTACCTCCCACCCAAGAACCTTAGCTCTCTTGAAAGCAATCTCTATTAGCCTCTCTGGTTTCAATGTCCTGGGCTCAGACATTTCAGAGAACCCAGCTGACATACTTTCTGCAGAAACAGGACCTTGAAAAGATGAATAAAATACAAACCTGCCAGATTTCTGAACACACACTATTCAACTACAGCAAAGCAACCACCCACCATTCTTTATTTCTTAGTCAAAAAGCCACAGACCCAGTGCCACACTGAGAGAAGCAACAAGACCAACAATGCAAGGGTCAAGTCAGAAGGTTCACTGGGACAGGATCCCTCACTCTTTTAATCTGCTCCTTCCCACACACAAAAAACACAGAATTATCAAACTTCAGCCCCTAATAATAAGGGATGGCTTTTCACATGAAGACACGCCCATGTTAAATTGGTCCATACTGAGGAAGCAACATCTGCTGAGCTGTAATATCATGGCTGCTACCACAGCAGATCTGTCTAGAGGATAAGGGAATGATCTCTGCACAGGGCAGAAATCCAGGAGCCTGGGAGGAGACAAAGCCAGGAAGTCTCTAACATTATCCCAGCTAGAGGTACTATCAAGTGTTATAAAGGCACAGCCTCCGGCCATCAAGAAACCCTCCTGCTCAAACCTGTATGTTCTAGAAATCTAACACACACTTAACCTTTGGATGCCTTGAAATATTCTCAAGACCTAAGGATACACCATCTAGTATATTAAAAGGTATCCCTTTTATTTGTTTGACGATCACCAGAATAACCAAGGTAAGTGATCATATAAATAAAAATTTCTTTTTTTAAGAAAAACTGGGGTGGGGGGGGGACATATTAAAAAGGGGAGAAGTTTGAGCAGTGTCAGGAAGCATCCTGAAGTTTCCAGCACACAGAATAGCAGGCATGTCTAGATTTTTTTAGGATAGTTCCGACTTTGTGTTTTGTCCTGTCAAAAGGCAATGCACACCAGTTTGAAGTTTAGGAAGGTAGTCAACATTACAACACAGCTGGCTCCTCTCCAAAATATTTCAGTTCAGTATACTGAGATCATTTCTTCTTGTGGGAAGATTTCTAGAGTTTTACAGATTAAAAATGCCTTTAACCTTTTCCCTACTGCCTCCTCATCCCCCCAAATCTGTAGCCAGAACAGGCTATGTTTTCATTATTCAAGAGCAGCTATTTCCTCACAGCAGATGAAATATGGGGGGTTCAGTAGTGAACAAAATCTAGCAATGCTCTCAAGATTATTTTTTATGATTATTTTTCAAAGCACGAGAATAATAAACAAGTATCGTTTTAAACAAATAAGAAGCATATATCTTGACCTGAAATTCTTATCAGGAGAAACACACACTGGAAAGTATTTTTTATTATTGCCAGAAGTGAAGAGAGACAAATGGAGTGAGAAAGTTTATGCTAAGAGGTCAACTGTGTGACACAGTTGACATATAAAAATGCACTGTGAGCAGCACATACAATGGACAAAGCTGGATGTTACCCAGAGAGGAGAAAATGATAAATCACACTTACATGAGAGAGCCAGCAGTAAGATCAAGGCATATATATAGATAGATAGATAACATGAGCCTGGCAGAAATGCTAGTGCCTTCAGGGAGGGAGCACTGTATTTCTGCCCTCTATAAATCATATAGTTTACAAACAATAAGTCATGGAACAACTCATACAGAAAGGCTATACCCAAAGCTACCTAGTTAAAATATGGTCTTTATCATGCTCTACTTCTCTAGCTTCTGAATTCAAATATTAGACACTAATATCAACAGTCTATGCCACAGTGTCTATTTAGCTACTATGTGTCTATTTAGTGTTTATTTAGCTAGTATTTAGTGTCTATTTAGCTACTATTTAGACCTAATATCAACATTGTCTATTCCACAGTATCCATTTAGCTACTAGTCCTCAGTCTATGTGACATTTTAAAAAATACAAAACAGAAGTGTACATTTTAATATTTTATTTATATATTTTATTATTGTTTAGTATTTTTATTATTAGGATAATTTTATTATTGGGATAATTATTTTATTAGTAGTATTTTATTATTCATAATTTTTTAACTAGNTTAGGATAAAGTTTGAAAAAATAGGTTTCATACATGACCTAAAAGAATTTGGAATCTGGTTCTTAGCTTGGAAAATTACGACAATCAGAGTAGTCTCCCAATGACTATTTGCTTCCTTTTTCTTGGAAGCAAATCCTTGATTTTTAACAGGGTACACGGCTGCCTGGAATAAGAATTTTCCCAACCTCCCTGCAGTTAAGTGAAGCTGTAACTAAATTCGAATAAACTGGACATAAGCAGAAATAGTACTTGCAGAGTTCAGGAAGCATTCATTCTTAAAGGAATGTCCATTTTCATCCTTTCATCTTTACCACTGGTTGGCAAGTCAAAGTGATGGCCAACACCCAAGGTGCCATCTTGGACAATCAGGTCGTAGCCACACGTTGAGGATGATAGGGTTACACGATGAAAAGAGCCCGAATCCCTGACGATCATACCACCCTAAGAACACCTGGATGGCTTAGATTTTGTTTATGTTAAAGAGAAATAAATTATCTCAATTTAAGCCATAGTTAATTCTAGTTTTGTGAGTGAGTTTTCTGGCGAGTTTTGTCACTCGCTTTTGGAGATTATTGGTGATAGGCAGAGGGAGGTATTATTCTACCCCAAAGACTAAGACTTTAAAAAAAGGTGAAAACTAGTTAAATGTGGAACAAAAGATACAAAAAGTAACAATGAAAAAAACCGCATGTTTATATTCTGCCAGGTACCAGTATTGAATCTCTATCAGTAACCTAAAGATCCTGCTGTCAACTTCACACTCAACGAGCATCTTCACCTCTCCTTCCCAATGCCTTCCTTTTACAGAAGTTTACTTTCTGTTCAAGGTACTACTACTGTTCTTCTAACCTCTGAGAGGCCTCTAAATCTGCTCTCTCTTGTCCCTCTGTCCAATATCCAGTGCTACCAAACCTTAAAGAGTCTTCTTTCAAGCCTGACATTTTCATTACATACCTGCTCCTACCCCCTAGTGGAAGCCATCATCTCCTCACATCTCAATTTCTGCTCCAGATTCTAACAGACTTTTTACTCTGCAGTTTCCCCCTCTAGTCAAGTCTATATTCTATTCTAAGAGTTTCCCTATAGTGTCATTACTGTGGTTCCCTTGTGTTTTTAAAGACTAAATGTAAGGCCCTTGACAACCTACTTTGCACTTTCCAAGCTCTTCCTTTCACTATTTCCTAGAGTATGACAAACAAGATGTGGTGACCTCTGTTAGAACACCAATACTATATTACTATCTGCTACCAAACATAATAGGGTAGAAACCTAACAGAAGTACCAGAATCGGGCAGGTCAAGAGGCTACGCAAGTTGGGAGGGTAAGAGCCCTCTAACTGTGCAGAAACTAAAAAGATCACTAAAGGCTTATGAAGAGGGAATAGTCAGAAACTCCACTTTCAGTGTGCATTACCATACAGAAACAAATATTCAGCACATTATGCGCTGCCAGTTCAGTTTAATCATTAAGTCGTGTCCAACTGCAACCCCATGGACTGTAGCATGCCAGGCTTCCCTGCCCATCACCAACTTCCAGAGCCTGCTCAAAGTCATGTCCATCAAGTCGGTGATATCATCCAATCATCTCATCCTCTGTCGTTCCCTTCTCCTCCTGCCTTCAATCTTTCCCAGCATCAGGGTCTTTTCCAATGAGTCAGTTCTTTGAATGAGGTAGCCAAAGTACTGGAGCTTCAGCTTCAGCTTCAGCATCAGTCCTTCCAATGAACATTTAGGACTGATTTCCTCTAGGACTGACTGGTGTGATCTCCTTGTATTCCAAGGGACTTTCAAGAGTTTTCTCCAACACAGTTCAAAAGCATCAATTTTTCAGTGCTCAGAATTTTTATGGTCCAACTCTCACATCCATATATTGGAAAAACCAAAGCTTTGACTAGACAGACCTTTGTTGCCAAAGTCATGTCTCTGCTTTTTAATATGCTGTCTAGGTTGGTCATGGCTTTTCTTCCAAGGAGCAAGCGTCTACTTTCATGGCTGCAGTCACCCTCTGCAGTGATTTTGGAGCCCAAGAAAATAAAGTCTGTCACTTTTTCCATTGTTTCCCCATCTATTTGCCACGAAGTGATGGGACTGGATGCCACAATCTTAGTTTTTGAATGCTGGGTTTTAAGCCAGCTTTTTCACTCTCCTCTTTCACCTTCAAGAGGCTCTTTAGTTCCTCTTTGTTTTCTGCCATGAGCGTAGTGTCATCTGCAAATCTGAGGTTACTGATATTTCTCCCAAAAATCTTGACTCCGAGCTCAGTACTATCTTGAAATTACCTAAGCACATGCCTGACAACACAGAGTCCCATTCATCTCAAGTACTCAAGAGGCACTTTCCTAGGCAAGGCACCCAAACTCATGTTCTCTGACCTTAAAGAGGTCCAGCTAAGCTTAGAAATATGATAGGAATAAACTCAAATGTTTCTATGAGCTGTCTTTCTTCCAGTTCATAGTGAATTCATGCATTGCTCTGGATTCACAGTACACAAGAATCAAGCTAAAGAAGAAAAACACCTTTACTCTATATCTTTAAACTAACATACCTCAGGAATTATTAAAGAAATAAAAAAGTTGACTCTGGAAGGAAAACCTGTAATGAATGAAAAGAAGAAAACTAACTGTTCAACTGCAATTTCTGGTTATGCTCAAAACCAAGTAACAAAGGTTGATCCATGCCCAAGGCAGCAAGTGCTTAAAAAACAAAAACAAAACAATCCACAGTCCAAGGGAAAATTCAAAATGGCAGTGTGAACGCCCAAGGCATCTAAGAACTGAAACTTGGTCATTGGAACTGTGAGTATTCTGTGTTTTCAATACCACACTACTCCAATATGGAGCCTAATCCATTCGGAGAAAGCTCTTGAAAAACAACAACAAAAAGTTATAGCATTTCCACTCCTAGACATATACCCAAGAGAACTGAAATTTGTTTATACAAAAATCTGTAAACAAATGTTCATTTATGACACAAATGAACTTATCTATGAAACAAAAACAGACTGACACACATAGAGAACAGACTTGTGGTCGCAGGAGTTGGGGGAGGGAGGATTGAGAGTATGAGATTAGCAGATGCAAATTATTATATATTGAACGGATAAACAACAAGGTCCTACTGAACAGCACAGGGAACTCTGTTCAATACACCATAATGGCAAATAATATGAAAAAATGTATATATAACAGAATCACTCTGCTGTACAGTAGAAACTGACACAACACTGCAAATCAACTATATGTCAATTAAACAAATTTTAAGAAGATATACCACATTCTGAATCTTTGGATAATGTTATTGTGGGGAAGTTTATCCTAAGCCAGGAGTACTTTTTGTCATGAAACCACAATAATCAATTCTTTCATTGGTCCTGTACGTGAATTTGAATACTTGTTTTAATAAAAATGCTATTTGATATTTTATTTTTGAGATTATAATCCTGGAATAACCACTGAAACTGTGTTAAATTTCTTTGCTTTCTTTAAAAAAAAAAAACAGAGGGGGAGATTCTCTTTTCTGAGAGATAATTCTTGGGAAACACCAGGTCACATTCAGGTAGTATACTTGTTTTCAGCATTTCAAAAATTCTAATAGATATCCCATATATATCTACCTTAAGACTGTGCCTTAGTCACTCAGTTGTGTCCGACTCTTTGCGACCCCATGGATTGCAGCCTACCAGGCCCTCGGTCCATAGGATTTTCCAGGCAAGCATACTGGAGTGGAAGCAACAGTTAGAACTGGGCATAGAACAACAGACTGGTTCCGAATAGGAAAAGGAGTATGTCAAGGCTGTATATTGTCATCCTGCTTATTTAACTTATATGCAGAGTACATCATGAGAAACGCTGGACTGGAAGAAGCACAAGCTGGAATCAAGATTGCCGGGAGAAATATCAATAACCTCAGATATGCAGATGACACCACCCTTAAGGCAGAAAGTGAAGAGGAGCTAAAAAGCCTCTTGATGAAAGTGAAAGAGGAGAGCGAAAAAATTGGCTTAAAGCTCAACATTCAGAAAACGAAGATCATGGCATCCGGTCCCATCACTTCATGGGAAACAGATGAGGAAACAGTGTCAGAATTTGTTTTTTTGGGCTCCAAAATCATTGCAGATGGTGATTGCAGCCATGAAATTAAAAGACGCTTACTCCTTGGAAGAAAAGTTATGAACAACCTAGATAGCATATTCAAAAGCAGAGACATTACTTTGCCAACAAAGGTCCGTCTAGTCAAGGCTATGGTTTTTCCTGTGGTCATGTATGGATGTGAGAGTTGGACTGTGAAGAAGGCTGAGCGCTGAAGAATTGATGCTTTTGAACTGTGGTATTGAAGAAGACTCTTGAGAGTCCCTTGGACTGCAAGGAGATCCAACCAGTCCGTTCTGAAGGATATCAGCCCTGGGATTTCTTTGGAAGGAATAATGCTGAAGCTGAAACTCCAGTACTTTAGCCACCTCATGTGAAGAGCTGACTCATTGGAAAAGACTCTGATGCTGGGAGGGATTGGGGGCAGGAGGAGAAGGGGACGACAGAGGATGAAATGGCTGGATGGCATCACGGACTCGATGGACATGAGCCTGAGTGAACTTCGGGATATGGTGATGAACAGGGAGCCTGGCGTGCTGTGATTCATGGGGTTGCAAAGAGTCGGACACGACTGAGCAACTGAACTGAATACTGGAGTGGGTTGCCATTTCCTTCTCCTTATTCACCTTAAGACTAGACAGGGTGAATAAGGTGTCCTGTTGCTTTTCCACTTCTAGCTAACTATGTAAGTATCAGGAACCAACAATTTACAAAAGAAAAAAGTAGTAATCAAATATAAAAACATTCTATTTCACTAATAACCTAAGACAAAATTAAATCATTCCCTTCTTTGCTACACTGGTAACATATTTTAAAAATTATGAAATATTCCAAACACATAGAAAAGTAGATAATACAATAACAAATATTCATGTACCACTACTCAATACAAATATCTTGTTATTAACACTTTGCACCCACTGGGACATGGGAAAGACAGGTACTCTCAAATACTGCTTGTAAAAAAATAAATAAATTGAGAAATTTCTGAGTGGCAATTTGCCTACATTTATTAAGTCATAAAATATGCTTACCTCTTAATCTGGCAAGTCTACTTGGGGGAATTAACTTAAAGAAGTAATTAAGGATGTGTGACTATTTAGCCACAAGAACATTCATCATAGCATTCCTTAATAAAATAAAGAAGCAATCTCAAAATACCAAATGAAGAACTAGTTAAATCATGGTAACCTATACTATGGACCATTATAACATCATTAAATTGATGTGAGAAAAATGTATTTAATGGCAAGGAAGTAGGTCCACAATACTTGAAGTGAAAATGTTATAAAATCAAGTGCTCAAGATTATCCTACAGAAGGAATGGCAACCCACTCCAGTATTCTTGCCTGGGAAGTCCTATGGACAGAGGAGCCTGGTGGACTACAGTCTATGGGGTCACAACTTAGCAACTAAACAACAAGATAATCCTACTTTGTAAATACAAAGGTTATAGACGACATGTGCACAGGAAAATTTGGAAGGGCACACATCAAAATAACAGTAATAATCTATTCAATGATTATAGACTTTTATCCAAAAACAGAAAAATAACACATTCTTCTAAGCTCAGATGGAATATTCACTAATATAGACAGCATTCTGAGCAAAAAAAAAAACCTTAATACTTTAAAAAAAGAAATCATACAATGTAGGTTCCAAGATCACAACAGAATAAAACTAGAAATCAATAACTGAAAGACAGCTGTAAAATCTCCAAATATTTGGAGATTAAATAACACATTTCTAAATAACAAATAGGTCAAAGAAGAAAAGTCTCTCAAGAGAACTTTTTTAAATTTGAAACTAAATGAAGCTGAAAACATAACGTTTTGAAATTTTGGGATGCAGAGAAAAGAAAGCAGAAGGAAACTTACAGCACTGAACGCACATAATAGGAAAAAATGAAGATCTAAAACTTAATCTCAACTTCTACCTTTGAAAACCATCAAAAGAACAAGTTAAATCCAAATGAAGCAAAGGAAATAAAAATCAGCACAGAAATCAACAATACTAAAAACAGAAAATTAATAGAGAAATATCAATGAAACCAACAACTGGGATTTTTAAAATATCACTAAAATGGAAAAATACCTAACCAGACTAAAAATATCTAACCAGACTAAACTATTAACATCAAAAATGAAATAGAGGCCATCAGTATTGGTTTCATGGACATTAAAAGGATAACAAAGAAATACTATGAACCATTCCATGACCATAATTTGATAACCTTGATGAAAAAGGACCAATTCTTAGAAAAACACAATTTGCCAAAACTCACACAAGGTGAAAAAGACAATCTAGATAGGCCTATATCTATTAAAGAAATTATAATCTTTAATAATCTTCCCAAACTGAATGCACCAGGCCCTGATGAGTTCACTAATGAAGCCTACCAAACATTTAAGGTAATTATACTGATTTTCTATAGTCTCTTCCAGAACACAGAAGTAGAGCAAATACTTCCTAATTCATTCTATGCAGCAGTGTGCTGTGCTAAGTCCCTTCAGTCACGTCCAACTCTGTGGCCCTATGGACTGATCCTGCCAAGCTCCTCTGATCATGGGATTCTCCAGGCAAGAATACTGAAGTAGGATGCCATGCTCTCCTCCAGGGGATCTTCCCAACCCAGGGATCGAACCCGCATCTCCTGCAGCTCCTACACTGCAGGCAGATTCTTAACCGCTGAGCCACCATGGAAGCCCTTTGTAATAGCAGATATCATCCTACTATTAAAACCAGACAAAGATATTACATGGAAAGAACCAGTATCACCCATGAATGTAGATGTAAACACTGTCAACAAAATACAAGCAAATTAAATTCAATAATGTATCAAAATTATATGTTGTAACCAACTGGTTACAATAAGTATGCAATGCAAGATTGGTTCAACTGAAAAATCAATTAACATAATCCATCATAACAGGCTTAAAAAAATAGTCATTTCAACAGATGCAGAAAAAGCATTTACAAAATTTAAGTCATTCATGATAAAAACTCTCAGCAGAATTAGATGGGAACCTTCTCTACTTGCTAAAGAACAACAGGGGTGGAGTGAGGTTGAGGGAGAACCTTAGAGCTGGCAAATAAACTTATGAAAAGATGTTCACATCCTATGTCATTGGAGAAATACAAATTAAAATGAGTTACCACTACACAGGCTTTCCAGATGGCTCAGTGGTAAAGAAGCCGCCTGCCAATGCAGGAGATGCCAGAGATGCAGGTTTGATCCCCTGGAAGAGGAAATGGCAACCCATTCCAGTATTCTTTCCTGGAAAACCCCATGGACAGAGGAGCCTGGCAGGCTATAATCTGTGGTGTTGCAAAGAGCTGGACGTGACTGAGCGCGTGTGCGCGCACACACACACAGAGCCACACAGCTATTACAGTGGTCAAAATCCTGAATACTGACACCACCAAATGCCAGAGAGGATAGAATTCTCATTCATTGCTAATGGGAATGCAAATTCTATAGCCATTCTAGAAGACAGTTTGGCAGTTTCTTACAAAATTAAAAATACTCTTACCATGAGATCCAGGAATTATGCTGCTTAGTATTACCCAAATGAGTTGAAAACTTATGCCATATAAAAACCTACCTACACATGGATGTATTTTATAGCAGCTTTATTCAAAACTGCCAAAACTTAGAAGCAATTAAGTTGTCCTTCAAAGGGTGAATGAATAAACAAGCTGTGGTACATTCAGCCAATAAAGTATTATTTAGAGCTTTAAAAAAAAAAAGAGCTATCAACCCACAAAAAGACATGGAGGGATCTTCAATCCGTATTACTATGTGAAAGAAGCCAATGTGCACAAAGCTAAATACTTTATGATCCCAACGACATAACATTCTGGGAAAAACTGTGGAGACCAAAAAAGGGATTTGTAATCTAGAACCATTAAGGAAAGGATGAACAGGTAGAGCACAGCAGGTTTTTAAGCCAATGAAACAACTCTGCATGATACTATAATTACTGATACATGTCATTATAAATGGATCCAAACTCACAAATGTACAGCACCAAGAGTGAACCCTCATGTAAACTATGGACTCTGAGTTGATAACGATGCATCAGTGCTGTTTCACTGATTGCAGTAAATGTACCGCAGTGGATGGTAAGAAAGGCTGTGGGTGCAGTGGTGGAGGTGGGGTGCTCAATTTTTTGTGTGAACATAAAACCACTTTATAAACAAAGTCTATTCAGAAGGAAAAAAGGAAAAATCCACTAATTTATCTTTAAAAAAAAACAATAAAGAGATTACTGGAGAAGTTAACGCTCTTCATTTAACTTGCGTTTTCTACTTCTTGTACAGTGAAATGAATAATCACCACACAGAAGAGTGGGTGAGGTGATGGAGAACTAACCTAACTTGAGAAAACAGTATTTTGATATATACTCTCAGGGTAAAGACAAAAAAAACCTCTACTCAAATATTGTATTCCACTTTTTACAGGGGTATGAATTAACAATTCTGAAACTAATTTATGTATACTCTAGGATTGAGCAAATAAGTCAATATATTGTGGATGAGACCCAGGATTTTTACTTTGGCAAAAGGAATTACAAATAAGAATGAGGTAAAGCTAGAATGAACTCTGTAATACCAGATTGGAATTGGGAAAGATAACATGATGAAATCATGTTTTAAAAAAATACATACACAGATGGATATAAAAATGAATATATGTATATACACCATATTTTTTAGTTATGTTCAGTAAATAAAATAAAGGATATAGAATGGTTTATCCTTAGAGCAGAATTCTAAAAAATGTGTAAGAAATGATGGAAATAGAAAATTACCCTTAGACAAAAGCCACAGTAGCAACTTTACATGCATGCACTATTAATGGATGCTAAAATTAAGTGAAAAAGACATGCTAAGAAACAGGATATTTATATAATCTCAAAGCATATCCTCACAAAAGTTACTAATTATAATTAATTAGTAAGTTAATTATACCTCAAATAGTAACTTTACAGTGGTGAAAGCTGCAAACACCACCTTAACCAAGTGGTCTGTAAGTATCTCTAGTAATAGAACAAAATCACGTGCTATCTGATGACATATAGGGAAAGACACACATCACTCCTGGGTTATTTTTGCTGAAAATGCATAACCTGAATATAATCACAAGAAAACAGACAAATGCAAACTGAGAAAAGTCCTACAGAATAACTGCCAGGACTTTCCTGAAGTGTCAAGGCCATGAGAGCAAAGGAAGACTAAGGAGCTGTCACAGAGAATAAAAGGAGACGTGTGAAGTTGCTCAGTTGTGTCGGAGTCTTTGCAACCCTTTAGACTGTAGCCTGCCAGGGTCCTCGGTCCATGGGATTTTTCAGGCAAGGTATTAAAACAAAAAATAAAAGAATTGGTAGCCATTTCCTCCTCCAGGGGATCTTCCTGTCTCAGGGTTCGAACACATGTCTCCTGTGTCTCCTGCACTGCAGGAGGATTCTTTACCGCTGAGCCATCAGGGAAGTCCCATAAAAGGACATACCACAACTCAATACAACATGTGATCCTGGATTGCATCTCAAGCCAGAAAAATGACATTAGGGGATGACTGGCAAAATCTGAAAAGCTCTTTATATTAGATAGTATTATGTCTGTGCTAACAATGATTTTGATGACTACACTATGAAATGTTGGAGTGAAGAGTACTGGTCTTCTACTATTTTTGTACCCCCTTTAAAGTCTGCTTTTATTCCAAAATGAAAAGTCCTGAAAACAAAACATGCTTAAACAGCCTCTTACTACTAGACTATATGGAGACATGTCCATTTCATTCATTAATAGGCGTACACCACCTAGTCCAGGGTCTTAGACATAGAAGTCCTCAGTATTCACCACCCTAACCAAAGCTAAAATGAGTTGCTTCTGATATATCCAATGTGACTCCAGACAGACCAACAGTTTTCATAGCATGGTATGTCCCATTTACAATAAAATGGTATTAAAATAAAATATATACTATATATGACTCTTTTACTTTGAAACTCTATAACTACTTCAACATGCTGACTCCAGGTAGAAGGCTCCATGAAACCTTTCAAAATAAAGTCAAATGAAAAGTTGATCCAAAGACTTCCAATATTTAATATACTATAACCAAGAGCTATGAAAATCAGCACTCACATTTTAAATTATTCCTGAAAAAATGACAGTGAAATACAATCTGTTTAAGGAATTCTCAACTTTCTGTTTTTTTGAGTAGTAACTGCTGCTTTTTGGTCTAATGCTAACTAGCATACAGTCCCTCTTTGTGTATCAGGCATCCAAATGCCAGCTCTCCTACCATATAACCCCGCAATCCCACTCCTGGGCATATATCTGGAGGAAAACATAATCTCAAAGGATATATGGGGCAGTGGCCCAGAGTGCCAGGCTGCGACGGCACAGGACGGCCGAGAGGAGCTACCCAGCGTCCGAGCTCAGGGCGGTGGCCGAGAGGAGGTACCCCACAACCGAGGTCAGTCGCGGCTGGGAGGAGACACCCCGTGTCCGAGGTCAGGGGCGGTGGCCGAGAGGAGCAACCTGAGGAGCAGTGACTGCGCAGGCGCAGGAGGGCCTAGAGGAACTATCCCACGTTGAAGGTCAGGAAGGGCAGCGGTAAGGAGATACCCCTCGTCCAAGGTTAAGGAGAAGCGGCTGTGCTTTGCTGGAGCAGCGGTGAAGAGATACCCCACGCCCAAGGTAAGAGAAACCCAAGTAAGATGGTAGGTGTTGCAAGAGGGCATCAGAGGGCAGACACACTGAAACCATACTCACGGAAAACTAGTCAATCTAATCACACTAGGACCACAGCCTTGTCTAACTCAATGAAACCAAGCCATGCCCACGGGGTAACCCAAGACGGGCGGGTCATGGTGGAGAGGTCTGACAGAATGTGGTCCACTGGAGGAGGGAATGGCAAACCACTTCAGTATTCTTGCCTTGAGAACCCCATGAACAGTATGAAAAGGCAAAATGATAGGATACTGAAAGAGGAACTCTCCAGGTCATTAGGTGCCCAATATGCTACTGGAGATCAGTGGAGAATTAACTCCAGAAAGAATGAAGGGATGGAGCCAAAGCAAAAACAATACCTAGCTGTGGATGTGACTGGTGATAGAAGCAAGGTCTGATGCTGTAAAGAGCAATACTGCATAGGAACCTGGAACGTCAGGTCCATGAATCAAGGCAAATTGGAAGTGGTCAAACAAGAGATGGCAAGAGTGAACGTTGACATTCTAGGAATCAGCGAACTAAAATGGACTGGAATGGGTGAATTTAACTCAGATGACCACTATATCTACAACTGTGGGCAGGAATCCCTCAGAAATGGAGTAGCCATCATGGTCAACAAAAGAGTCCGAAATGCAGTACTTGGATGC
>SJYQ01096269.1:64857-112559 GCA_006410935.1 Redunca redunca
TAGTCAAGGCTATGGTTTTCCCTGTGTTCATGTATGGATGTAAGAGTTGGACTGTGAAGAAGGCTGAGCGCCGAAGAATTGATGCCTTTGAACAGTGGTGTTGGAGAAGACTCTTGAGAGTCCCTTGGACTGCAAGGAGATCCAACCAGTCCATTCTGAAGGAGATCAGCCCTGGGATTTCTTTGGAAGGAATGATGCTAAAGCTGAAACTCCAGTACTTTGGCCACCTCATGTGAAAAGTTGACTCATTGGAAAAGACTGATGCTGGGAGGGACTGGGGGCAGGAGGAGAAGGGGACGACAGAGGATGAGATGGCTGGATGCATCACTGCCTCGATGGACGTGAGTCTGAGTGAACTCCGGGAGTTGGTGATGGACAGGGAGGCCTGGCGTGCTGCAATTCATAGGGTTGCAAAGAGTCGGACACGACTGAGCCACTGAACTGAACTGAATGTTCACTGTAGCTCTGTTTACAATAGCCAATACACAGAAGCAACCTACATGTCAGTTGACAGAGGAATGAATAAAGAAGATGTGGTATATACACACAATGGAATATTACCCAGCCATTAAAAAGAATAAAATAATGCCATCTGCAGCAACATAGAGGGACCACGAGAGTCTCCTACCAAGTGAAGTAAGTTACAGAAGGAAAGTATCATATGACATCCCTTACATGTTGAATCTAAAAAGAAATGATACAAATGAACTTACTTACAAAATAGAAAGAGACTCACAGACTTAGAAAAATTAGCTTATGGCTCCCTGAAGGGAAGGGATAGTTAGGGAGTTTGGGAAGGTCATGTACACGTTGCTATATTCAAAATGGATAACCAATAAAGACCTATGGTATAGCACGTGGAACTTGGTTCAATGTTATGTGCCCGTTTGGACGGGAAGGGAGTCTGGGGGAGAATGGACACCTGTATATGTGTGGCTGAGTCCCTTCGCTGCTAACCTGAAACTACCACAACACTGTTAATCGGCTGTACCCCAAAACGAAGTAAAAAGCTTAAAGTCTGAAAAAAAAAAAAAGCCAGCTCTCTCATGAGGGAGAACATTTGTTCTTTTTGTTTTGTTTTTAAAGACCTTCAAAAACCTTACAGTGTGCAGGAGTACAAGATTTGAATCTGGCCCTATTTCCCATCCTCCAAATCTTAAAGCCCAAGCTCAGTCCTACCCAGCAGGGAACCCTCTTGGAAGCACAGACAACATATCTTAAGCCCTTATTACCTCACAAAGCAATACTCAATCCACCAAAACTTTACATATTACTCTCCCCAACCAAAGACTACCTCCAACCACCAAATGAGGGAGTGTGACAGGAAGGTTAAGTTCAGTGATGCCTCTTCAAGAGAAAAGTGTAAATCACTCAGTTGTGACTCTTTGAAACCCTATAGACTGTAGCCCGCCAGGCTCTTCTGTTCACGGAATTCTCCAGCTAACAACAGTGAAGTGGGTTGCCATGCCCTTCTCCAGGGAATCTTCCCGATCCAGGGATTGAACTTGGGTCTCTGGCATTGTGGACAGATTCTTTACCATCTGAGCCATCAGGGAAACATTCAAAAATCTATGCATTCGAATGTGGTAAAATGTTAACATTTTGGGAATCTGGGTACAAAGCACACAGGAATTCTTTGTATTATTTTTGCAACTTCTCTTTAAGTCTGAAATAATTTTATTTCTAATTTAAATGTATCCCTGAATAGGAATCTTAATGAGTATGGTTGCATGACTTGGTAAATTTACTAAAAATCACTGAATTATACATTTAAAATAGATGAACTTTATGATACTTAAATTACAAAAATAGTAAGTTTTTTCTTTGAAAGAAAAAAAAGGACCTCTGTATTCCTCTGGTACTAGAGGTCAAAGATGACAGCCACAGTGTCAATATTGTCAAAAGGAAGCCTCTGAGGAAGATACATATATATATATATATACACACACACACACACACACACACACAGGGAGGGCATAGCCTCACCAGTGATTTGGCTTCTCTACCCCCACCTCAATTTTGAGCTTTGGTTAACAATTCCAGGAAACCAAGAAAGATCCACATTGGTACCTACAAAGCATCTAGTTAAAGGATTATCACCTTAAAAAATTTTTTTTTCCAAAAGGCCTTTTGGGATTTTTTTTGCATGGCTTGTGGGATCTTCGTTCCTGGACCAGGGAATGAACCTGCATCCTCCGCAGTGAAAATGCAAAGTCCTAACCATTGGACCACCACGGAATTCCCTTCCCCTTTATTTCTGTGTGGATACTAAAAAAGAATGCCCACTTGACTGTATTGAGCAGCTACTGTGCACAAGCCTAACAGCCACTTCAAATGTCTGCTTCAAATGTGGCTTGTTACTAATTCCATCCATCACCTTTCAGACTTTAAGCTTAAATGTGCTTCTGTGGTATGTAGATACCATTAACAAAGAAATTCTTCATACATTTTAAGATCAAAGTTTTAAATCTCTAGCTTTCAGACAAACTAACAGACTACCTTTTTTTTGAGGGGGTGTGGGCGGTAGGTAAGTGAATCTGTATTTTATTTTAGACCTGGATTCGTTCCTATCAGGCTGGGAGCCTGAACTAATTTCCAAGCAAAGTTTAAAGACATTTTTTGAAAACTTCTTATACCATAAAATTTACTCTTTCACAGTACCTTGTACAATTCAACGAGTTTTAGTATATTCACAAGGTTGGTCAACGATCACCACCATCTAATACTAGAACCCTTTTACCACCTCAAAAAGAGACCCTATTACCCATTAGCAGTCACTCACTCTTCCCTCTTGCTTTCCCCCTCTTTAAGTGCCTGGTAACCAATTATCACTATGCCAAAGGCTTTGACTATGTGGATCACAATCAATTGTGGAAAATTCTGAAAGAGATGGGAATACCAGACCACCTGACCTGCCTCTTGAGAAACCTGTATGTAGGTCAGGAAGCAACAGTTAGAACTGGACATGGAACAACAGACTGGTTCCAAACAGGGAAAGAAGTGTGTCAAGGCTGTATATTGTCACCCTGTTTATTTAACTTATATGCAGAGTACATCATGAGAAACGTTGGGCTGGATGAAGCACAAGCTGGAATCAAGATTGCCTGGAGAAATATCAATAACCTCAGATACGCAAATGACACCACCCTTACGGCAGAAAGTGAAGAGGAACTAAAAAGCCTCTTGATGAAAGTGAAAGAGGAGAGTGAAAAAGTTGGCTTAAAGCTCAACATTCAGAAAACGAAGATCATGGCATCTGGTCCCATCACTTCATGGGATATAGATGGAGAAACAGTGGAAACAGTGTCAGACTTTATTTTTTGGGCTCCAAAATCACTGCAGATGGTGATTGCAGCCATGAAATTAAAAGACGCTTACTCCTTGGAAGAAAAGTTATGACCAACCTAGACAGCATATTAAAAAGCAGAGACATTACTTTGCCAACAAAGGTCCATCTAGTCAAGGCTATGGTTTTTCCAGTAGTCATGTATGGATGTAAGAGTTGGACTGTGAAGAAAGCTGAGCGCCGAAGAATTGATGCTTTTGAACTGTGGTGTTGGAGAAGACTCTTGAGAGTCCCTTGGACTGCAGGAAGATCCAACATGTCCACCCTAAAGGAGATCAATCCTGGGTGTTCATTGGAAGGACTGATGTTGAAACTGGAACTCCAATACTTTGGCCACCTCATGCAAAGAGTTGCCTCACTGGAAAAGACCCTGATGCTGGGAAGGATTGGGGGCAGGAGGAGAAGGGGATCACAGAGGAGATGAGATGGCTGAATGGCATCACCGACTCGATGGACATGAGTTTGGGTAGGCTCTGGGACTTGGTGATGGACAGGGAGGCCTGGCATGCTGCAATTCACGGGGTTGCTAAGAGTTGGACACGACTGAGCGACTGAACTAAACCAATTATCTACTTTCCATGGTAATACTTCTTTTTCTTCTTTATATTTTCCTTTGGAAACAGCATTTATACAGATAACATACAAATTTCATTTGGTCACAGATTTTGGTAAAATAAACATTAGTATACAATATCAGCACCACTAATGTCACCATGTGAGATTAAAGATAATTATTAACTTGGATGTTTATCCATGACTACCAAAGTCACATCGATACTCTTAACAAGAAATGTGTATATATTATATATAATACATATTAAATAGGTACATATTTATATATCTAGCTCATATACAAATGAGCAAGACGGTAGAATGACAACACCTGAACCCTTAGCCCTGTGAAGAATGATACACAAAGATGCATAATAACCTCCAAAGTCAACTTGAGTGGAGAAGATACCTAATAAACATTTGATGCCAGCTGCAGCCTAAGTAAGTCCTATGCAAAACCACCAGCATTGCTAGATTCAGAAATAAGGCTTTCCACTGTGGGATGCTGGAATGGCCATGGTCCTCTGCCCTCACATGCCTGGGCACTTGTCCCTCAGAGGCTGGCATGACAGGTGCTACCCAGCTTCTCTTACTTTCAGTCCAGACACCCAAGTTTCATGGAAGAGACACTGGACACCACCACCACACGAACTGGCTGCCACTCAAAGCAATGCCACTTTTTAGGCATCTCTGGGTCCCAGGAGGTGGATTAGCAGCCAAGAAAAACCCAGGAAACCAAGTCCAGTTCAGTGTTATAGAATCACTCTGTGCTACTGAATATGTACCAGGTGCTTCACATACATTACATGTTGAAATCTCACAACTGCTCTGAGGTAGGTACTGTGATTATTTTATGGACAAGGAAACTCAGCTTCAGAAATTACAAAACAGCTAAGAAGTGAAGAAGTTGGAATCTTAAACCTGTCTATGCTCCTAACACTATGCTGTTTGGAGGTTTACAAAGTCATAAACCAAAGCTATAACCAAGCCCACAGAGAGTCTGTGCCTCTGTGTAATCCCTGAACTACATAATTAGAATTATACATATTCTGCTTTTTTTTCAGTAACTGTCTTCAATCAAGTTCCAAAATTAGCACTTTGCACAATCTCATTTTTATAAAAAGTCAAACATTAACTAAAATTACAAGCTGAACGAAATAGGACAACGTCAAAAGTACAAGGTTAAAACATACATGCACATTTCCAATTTAGAGCAAATCAGGAACTAAATTACTTCAATCCACAGAAACGAACCATGAAATATGTATAACAAAAATAATTATAAACTTCATCATAGGAGATACATTAGAAATTCCCCTTAAAACTGCCAAATGATAAGTGTTTACTTCCCAAATTCAGGAACACTAAATTGAATCCAATTTAGAGTACCTTTTACAATAATTGGAGAAAATCTGAGATATGGCAAAGCCAGGGGCCAGTTATCAGAGTTTAGGGTTTTAAAGTCACAGGCTAGATTTCCATTGTGGTCTAACTATACTTCATGCTCCACGGAAGGTACATTTCTTGCCCTTTCTCTTGAAAGAACTGGTGATCTGAACACGGAGGCAGTAGAAACTCCTAGAGAGATCTGGAAGCAGTATGCTGAAAATCAGTCCCAGTCAACAGGCTAAATGAGAAGCACTGCTGATGTAAAAATAATCCCCTGGGCATTGCCCCCAAATCCTTGTTTAACCATATACGCCATGAAGCCAAGACTGGAGTTGCTGCAACTTCAGGACTTTCTTGTTCCAGTCAGATGAGAAGCTGTCGTGTTAATAACAAATAAACACTCAATGTTCACTGCATGCCAGGCTCAGTTCTAACCATGTTACATGCATTAACTCATTTAATCCCTAGAAGGATGAGAGAACACTAAGACACAGAGATGTTGTGTTAGGCCACTTGCCCAAGTTACACAGTAGAAGGTGACAGAGCTGGGAAACAACCCCAAGCAGTCTGCCTCCAGAGTCCATGTGTTTACCCACTGAGCAGATCAGATGGAGCAAAGAGTCCATATATTTAACTACTATGATATATTGCTTGGTGCCCAGCCAAGACTCAAATCACTAGACAAATAACCAAACTGCATAATCAGATCACCAATCCTTAAAATCATTTTTGATTTTCCTGAGTACCCCAACTCTCCAAAGAGGGAGAATCTTCAATAATTGTTGATTTACAAAAGAATGACATGACTCAAGCCACAGGTTATACAGCTGAGCTCTGGCCAGAATGCTACATTCTCTTCAATGAAGTAGTTTTAGCATGAAGGTTTAGGCAACATCACAGCTTTGCATGAATTTATAAAGATTCTTTTTTTGTTACCTGGAAAGCACACAATTTAAGTATTAAAATGTTTCATACAATATTGCTACCAACCTAAAGAAGATTCAAAAAAAAACTGGGTTTTTGCTCATTTTTTCCATCATGGTCTCAGAACAGTCTTCCCATCCCCCAAAACATAAGCTTTTCCTATTCATCTCATTTCAGGGAACAGAGTCCACTTATTTGGCTTCCTTCACATACCTTCAGAAATACCCTGGCTATTCTGGTATCTACAAAAGCTCAAACTCTCTTAAGTTTGTTGACACAAAAATACACTCATAAAACTTCATGTATTCTACAGCCTTCATCCCATGTACTAGCATAAGCCAGTATCTCAAGGAATTTTCATGTTAGATGATAACAGCATTCTTTTCCTTGCACTTTACAAAATTAGGCTGATACTGTCATGCAGCCAAGTCATCTCTGGCTAAAGAAGGCCACTGATGCTAGGAAAGTTGAGTAAAAACTCCAGAAATAACTTCTTCTCCCAGAGCCCTATAAGGGCATTTAAGTAACTGTTTGGTTGAACAGCAATAGTCAACAAACATCAACCTGCAAATTTGAGAGAATAAAATGCTGCAGACCAAATGACAATGGTTTGAGAGGGCGAGTGTAACTGGGCAACCACTGACACAGACATTCTCCTCACCTCCCCAGGCCCCAGTGCAATGGTACACACAGTGAAAGGAGGGAACAGTCACCCTCAATCCCCAGGGACTTGGGCAATAAAGCAAGCCAAGGGCATATGATACTGCTAGAAATACCTTTCCCAGGGGGGGATGGTATAAAACGCTCTGCACCTCACAGTGTTTGCTGGCTTTCCAGTTCTACACAGAGATGGTAGGAGTTGAGAGACCTCTGTGGGAAGTTATTTTCCCAGACAGACGGCTGTTGGCTAAGAGCTGCCCTGATAAGTCCCCTTGGCCACCATGCTCAGTATTGCTGCAGAGCATACTGTTAGTTTGAAGTTTCCATTAAGGCACTGGGAAAGAGCTGGAGCGGCCTCAGTCATCATCCGGAACAACCTCATTATGTACACATACCCTACAATACCTGAGAAAGCAAGCTAGCAGAAGGCTTCTTTATCCCCTTCCCCCAGACCTGTTAAGTATCAGTCTATGAAAAATAAGACACTTTACATGGAGTTAGACAGCAAAGAGTTGTAAAAAATTCAATCCAAACCATCTCATAGAAACCTCCTCAGAAGCATACATACAGACTACTCAGAGGTGCCCTGAAGATAGTCACTCAGAATCCATACTGACTTGGTCTATAAATAAAACTCAGAAGGAAGGAGAAGAGATGAATAGACACCCTTCACAAACACTTCCTCCTTACCCTAAGGACTTCTTACCCCACATTCTTAGGGCTCTCATAAGATTTTGAACTGCTACGTCCCTGGGAGCTTACTCCACATCTGTTACCTTAAAGAATATCCATAAATGAAATTTTTTTCCAAAAATATAGTTGGAAATTATTTGACATGAAGAAGAGGAAGAGGAGGATGAGATGAGTCTAGTTTCAAATGCTTGCTAGATACCAGACACTATGGTAAGTATTCTGTGTACATTATTCACCAAGAGTCACTACTCAAATGCCATGTTATTCTTCAAGAAGTTTCCCTAACCACTTCATCTAAAACTGCCCTCATATGCATTCTCTTAATACCCTGCTTCAGTATCTTTATAGCATTTAGCACTACCATATATTATTTTAAATTTGTCTACTTGTGCATGCTCTGACTTCTATAACTAAAACAGAAGCTATACGTGTCTTGTTTACTGCAGCGTCTCCAGCACCCAGAAAGGTACTTGGTACACAGCAGGCATTCATGAACGCAAGATTTCTGCTCCAGAGTCCCCTGAGGTACAAGTAACAGAGGGAACTGAGGCCAAGGGAGATTAAGAAATTTGCCAGAGACAACCCAGCTAGGAAGTAACATGAACATCTGACCACAGAACCTACACTCTTCTTTTTCTTATCAAAATGATTTGTACACATCTGAATCATGGTGAAGTGAAAATGAAAGTCACTCAGTCCTGTCTGACTTTTTGCGACCCCATGGACCATACAGTCCATGGGATTCTCTAGGCCAGAATACTGGAATAGGTAGCCTTTCCCATCTCCAGGGGATATTCCCAACCCAGGGATCAAACCCAGGTCTCCCACATTGAAAGCGGATTCTTTACCAACTGACCTATCAGGGAAGCCCTGAGTTGTGTGTGGTAAAGGCTATTAAAAAAAAGATACTGATCACATCATGAGGTCTAAGCAGTTCAGTGAGAAGACTACTACATGGCAGTATTAGCAGGGTGACCTCTGCCCACGACTAGGGGAGAATAAAAATCTAGGAAATGGGGTCATCTGGATAAGAATATAGCTGTCTTATTAAGAAATAACTCTAGTGAACACTGAAAATGTTACCAGACGGAAATTTAGAGTTTGTCTGAAAGGATACTCTATGGAATTCATAAATACTATATAATCTCTGTCATCTTTCTTAGCCTAAGATTATAAGCTCTTAGAAGACAGAGGCTGTCTCTTACTTGTTCTGCACAGAGTAACATATGGTACCCTAAGCATGAGGATGGCTACGCATCAAAACAATCTATTTCACATCTAAAAAATTCTGGCCTTGCTCGTTTTATTCTGGTGTACCATTCACTGGGCAAGGGTCATTCATGCAGGATTTAGGAGTCTTAACAGTGTTCAAAGAATGTGTGGGAAGGGTGGGGGGAGAGATGTCTATAGGCCTCAGCCCCTTGACACTGCTTATGTAAATGAACATTTTTCCAGATGTGGCTCTAACAGAAATCCAGCATAAGGGTAATCCTTATTTGATGAGATGGCTGGATGGCATCACTGACTCGATGGACGCGAGTCTGAGTGAACTCCAGGAGTTGGTTATGGACAGGGAGGCCTGGCGTGCTGCGATTCATGGGGGCGCAAAGAGTCGGACACGACTGAGCAACTGAACTGAACTGACCCTAGTTTTACATGACATCACTCTTTAGGAGGCTGGATACTTTAGATAGATAGGATTTTGGGTAGGGATAGAGGGAAGAGGCAGTTAAGACACAATATTGTTATTTTTTCAGATTAATCAGCTATAATAAAAAGTAACACCCCTCTAGGAGAAACACACAATTGGGAGAATGGCACAAAAGAAATGGCAACTGCCATGGCTTGCCAGTTCTGTTTGTACCACTCATAGTGGCAAAGGATTTAAAAGTTACTCACTGATAAAAACAAAATGCTTATGGGTTAAATGAGTGTTCTCAAATTAGCAGAGATTGTTAGAATGGAATCAACCATAAGTATACAGACTAGGACTTTTATTCTTCTCTCCAAATATTGGCAGGTAGCATTTTCTGGCACATAATTAGCATCTGTTAAATGACTGGCTCAATGATGGACAAATCAAACAGGAACTCTGTCAAGGGGATACAGCCCTAATCCACTTATTGTCTAAGGATCTAGCAGTATTTACACTACTAACAACAGGAATAGATATGTCAGGTTTCTTCTAATTACTTCTTGATCCCCAAAGATTTAGAGTTATGTCATCCTCATTGACATAAGGGGAGAATATGGTCAAAGAAGGGAAAAAGTGAAGCGTAATGAGCCATGCTGAATGGAACAAAGCTGATGAGAGGGCATTAGGCTATGAAAGAGGAAGAGTTCTCATGCATTTCTAGTATGCCCTGGCAGAGCCTTTTTAAGATTCTGGGTACATCGAAATCACAGTGTTAAGCATAGGCAGTGGGTATGTAAAAATCAAATTATATCACTTCTTTCTCCCACTTCACAGATGGAGGAACTAAGACATCACAAAGAAAACAACTTTCCCAAGGAAATATGATGACAAGAAGAATTCTACCCATTTCATATTTCCTCCCAAAACTATCAGGCCAGGTTCAGTTAAAGACCCAGATGATAGTCCTATGTGGCAAGCTAAATACATCTAGGTGTTTCAAACATAAGGTAAGTACAGACTTCGATTCACCAGCTCAAACTATAATGAAGCTAAGAACTCGAGTACGAAACTCCAATTTGTAAAGAACAATGATGAATGCAAAAGACCCCTACAATCAACCGGTCTCTTCTTCCCAACGGCCTCTTGCAAAAGCAGCACATGCAGGCAGGACCTGACTGCCACAGGACTTGCCATTGGTAGTCTTCACCCGAGGTCTGGGTATTAAGTACTGACCTAAAATTCCTGTGCCAGGAAGTTCCTTGAGATCATAGACAGGGAGGATCGTTTTTTTGCATCTGGATCCCAAGCTCAGTCACACTCCGAAGGGAAGAACTCCAGACCTGTCATTTTTTTCCACCTACTGTCTTTGGAATATGATCCGATGACAACTGAATGCATTTCTAAAATATACTCTGTGCCCATTAAATTTTCTAGAGAAACTTCCTCAGCCTCTTAAAGTTTCTCTTGGTTGGAATGTGGAATGCTCTAAATATAGATTTCTGGTACCTTTCCAAAGTTTGATCATTTGAAGCCCTCCCACCCCACTCATGAAAAATATATCCTTTCAGCATCATTTGACCGAAGTATAAAGCAACCTGGTTGGCCTCCATGCATCCGATGGCATCTTCCAAGAGTGAAAACTCCACGCAGACATAGCCATAGTCGTAACCTGGGGACAGCATTTAAATACAGACGGGAGTGGTGTTAGTGCCTTGAAAACACAAAAGACACACTTAAATCCCCTGTTTCCGAACCCCTTAAACACAAGCCCTCCCAATGGCCCCTCCCTCCCAAGCAGAAAAAAGTACTGCTACCCCAAACAGAAAAAAAGTACTGAAGGAAAAGTCTGGATGTTTCTGGATTTAGAGAGTCATTCCAAAATGGCCTTTTCTATTAACCAAGAAGATCCTCTGCCCTCTTTAGCACTGATGATCTGGTGAGGGTATCCCAGAATTGGGTAATCCCACAGAAAGGTCAAAGGGGGACCCGAAACATTGTAACCACAGGCTGAGTCTTCTGGAAAAACAAAGTCAACAAGAATAGGAAAGTATCTGGAAAAAAAACACAATGTATCCCAAAACAGGAAGAGAAGCAATTATCCAAAAGCTATGCTAATAGTCACCACTTTTCAAGGAGAAACCACCTTCAAAGACAGAAGTGCTGACAGACTGAGGCAACTATTCTGTTTGGACACCACAGGAAGCTTCTGGTTGGCAGGGGACAGACCATATCAGGTCGTCTTTTTTTTTCCTTGTTTCAACTCAAGTCATAAACCAGCTAAAATCTTTATGAAAGGAAGAAGGTGTAAAAGCATAAATAAGTACAAATAGCTGGGTCCAAAATTGTGCTTATGCACAAAGCTGGGGTAGGCTGGGGAGAGACAGGAGTTGTTAGCAATCAATACAGGTTAAAGAATTAAACATATCATCAGACTACAAAAGAGTTTTCACCTTTTTCCTGAGAACTGTCATCGTCGACACTCATGACCCATGAAACAGGAAGTCATGGGATTTACAAATTGATACACTCTAATACTAACCCATCCTACAATTTCCTTGATACTGCCACCATATGTCTACAATACACCTGTTAACGCAATGCTCCTCAAATGGCTTCCATGCTTCCTCCACTGCCTCACAGGATAAAGAAGCTCATCTTTAGGAGTGACACTGTGCAGATGGAACAGCAAGAAAAAGATGTGATCTGTTCAGATGAGAAATAAAACTCAGGGAAAGAGAAACCACATGAAACCTAGGTCAATTCTGAGCACAAACTATATATAATAATGGGAAACTGATATCATTGGATCAAGGTAATAAAGGCAAAAAAAAAAGCCAATAAAACTAGGGCAATAGAAAATAGAACTTAAAAACAGGCCAAATTTGGTGAAATGGGTTGGATTCCTTGTCACAAGAAATGAACAGCCTGAAATGTCTTATTATGACAGCAAAGCTGTGACTTTAGGTTTGTTAAATACTTCAAGTTCATTACAAAACGTTACAGTGGTGCAATTTGATTCTTGCTTTGCATTTTGGGAAATAACCAGGAAGAAAAGAAATCTACTAGAAATCTCAGCACCACCATCAGTGGACAGAGACTTTCTACCTGTATTTTACAGCTTCGATCAACACAAACTAGAACTCCTAAAATCTCTATTTAAACTTACCACAACAAAATCAGTTTCCTCTGATTGGTAACTATTTGAATAAATGAAACTACTTTAAAAAGAAACAGTATATGCATTTGTCTATATCCTATTATAACAGAAGAAATTGTTTTGTTATGTAATTCCTTTCAAGTGGACTTTCTTGATTAAATTCAGTGACCCATCTCATACATAAAACATTCTGCTTTTTATAAAGGGCTCTGAATGTTCTTGGGAAACACTGCAGAATAGTAGAAGCAACTAAGGTGCGTTTTCTCATGAAATATCAACTGTAAACATTCAAATGCATGTCCACAATCAGAAAGGGGCAGCTGTGGAACAAGCATTCTCTCAAGTGTGTTGATTATCTCAACAGAACATTATCAAAAGAGCATCCAGGTGGGTGGAAAGCAAACCCTCTTCATAACTACCAAAATGAAAAACACAGAGAACTGACACCAAATTGGCCAAGCCCTGAGTCTCCTTTCTGTTATTAAAGAAGTAACTATCATGGCCCAGAGGAGCACACAGAATCTGTGTATAGAAAAAGAAAGGATTCATGACAACATTCACAGTTTGCTCAAGGACAGACTTTGATAATAATGTCACTGGAAGGAAAAGATAGTCTAGAGGAGACATAAGGGACATCTAATGCACCTCTACACAATCCTGAGATACTACATGTTGACAATGTACTTTAGATATAGTATTAAATTCACAAGTCCAACACTCAAATTCTCCTGCCTAAAACTCTGGCTGTTAGACAAAAACAGAAGTTTAGTTTAGGGAATTCCCTGGTAGTCCAGTGGTTAAGATTCAGCACTCTTACTGCTGGGATCTGGGTTCAATCCCAGGTCAGAAAACCAAGATTCTATAAGCCGTGTAGTACAGCCAAAAGAGAAAGAAGAAAAAATACTTAATACTTAAAATTTTAAAAATAAACAAATAAAAACGTAAAAGTACCCATCTTGATCCAAGTCATTTTGTGTGTCCAAGACTCATAGTTGTACTATGAGGATTTTCATAAATTGCCAAAACCTGTGATGATACCAAGTAATATACACACAGCCTTGTTGGTACAAAGCTGTATTCTAAACATTTTACATATACAGTTAATCCCCACAAGACTAGCATATAAGGTAAAGATTATTAACATCATTTTACCCATTAAGGGGAAGCAGTCAAAGAAAGAATAAGTAATTTGCTCAAAATTATCTCAATGGTAAGCAGCAATACAAAGTTTCAAACCCCGGCAGTCCAGATTCAAACAAGTGCTATTAATCACTGCATTGTATTAAGTTAACCTGACTTCTAAACTCTACGGAGCCCAATTACAGAAAGGACCCCACAAGTCTGAGCACAGATAAGACTATGCCTATTGTTAAGAAATACTAAAATTTGAGCACAACAGATATTCTGAAATGTCTATGGCAGAACCATTATTGTAAGTGGGCCCGAGTGTGCAAGTTACAAGGCATTCACTCTCTTGAATTGAATATAATGGCTATCAAAATTCTTTTGAAAAGACAAAAACCCCAAAAGTCCTATTGTGAATGATGATCATAAAAATTACAATGTAAGATACTTGATATAGTTGTGTTGAAATATAGTATTTAAAAAACTTTAAAAATGAAACCAATTATATATTATAAACTGTGTACAGAAAAAAGGACTGGAATTAAATACAATGAAGTTGCATACAACTCAGAGGTTAGAGACCAAAGTCTGCATAGGAGATGAAAACCAAGCTCTGTCGATATACTCAAACACCTGACAGTGAAGAACAACATACCATCTCTCAATATAGGTTAAGTCCAGGACTGATAGTTTTTCCTCCAGCGTCGCAAGAGATCACTTTTCTTTTGGCTGCCACCAGATGAAGAGGTTGGCTTGCATATAAGGGCCATAATGTATGAAAAGCATATCACTTTAAACGACAGGATCACAGCCAGCACAGTGAATGCTCACAATCAGATGAAACTGGAGAGGCCACCTGAAGCCACAGCCAGGTCACACCCCCCACCTCTCATGCTCACTCCATGAGAGGGAAGATGGGGTCCATGTGGGGCAAGGGAGAGGGGCTGAGCAAGCACAGGTGAATATGCACAAATTTGAAAATAATGTAATGTGACACAACTGTACATGAAAATGTTTGCAGTGGTTGTATTGTTACATTGAGATAATTGTTTTTTTTTTCTTTAGTTTACAAATGTAATTTTACAATTCACAGAAAAGTTCTAGTAGACAAAGATGATGCTCTACTTGGAGACCTAACTGTTCTGAAGACCACCAACCAATCTTACATTCAGAATTGCTAGGAACCATCTGGAATCATCAAGATGGTAAACTCAGTGTTAACAACCCCACAGACAGATTCTCACTTAGAAAGAGTAATAAAGTCTCTTTTATCACCTTTTTCTTCTACAGTCACATGCTGGGAAGAAATTTGGTGGGCTGATGGGTCTTTGTGGCTTATTTAGATGACTATTAAAAGCGTATCTTACTCCATTTTCTAACCTAAATGTATACATTTCTCATAGAAATGTAATGCTTTTTAGACTTTTTTTCAATGCTGAGATGGATAACAAAGCAAGGGAAAGAAATCTATAAAGGTAACATTAAATTTTCAGTTCTTTCCATCTTTATTAACCATGTGATTGCCTGTTACCCCAAAAAGTATCTGATAAAAGCTAACAGGCGCTTAGGAGAAAGCGAGATACAGAAAACAAAGCCCTGATAAGTAATATCCAAACCCAGAATTAATTGTTTAGCCTCTGCTCCTAGAAAAGCTGACTCAGAGATGCTAGCAAACACAGCTCTTGACATTTAAGACAACTCTTAGTCTAAACCAAGCCCAACTTTCATAACACTTCTACACCAAGATTTTGAATTAGGCAAATGAGATAAGCAGCCCTATATTCAAACTGATCTAGAAAAACCCAACTAAACATAAACAAGTCCAGTTTAATTGTCCATTAGGAGAGTACTGGTTGACTAGCAAACAGCCCAGAAGGTACATACCAACCATGAAATGTAAAAAAGAATCAAGATTTTAAAGAACATTGGCAGAGGGGGAAAGAAATTTTTAAAATGTTATCCGGTATCTTCTAGGAAAAAGAAAACACAGGGATTTCCCCCTGTAAACCAGGAGTATTATTTCTGTGGAAATGAAGCATTGTGAATATAAAAAGCAACATGAAAAATCTTAATAGAAATTCAAGAGGACTTAGTTTTATCGGTCTGTCTTTCCTAATTCCACTCTACTGGGAATACAGGTGTTTAGAAGAAAAGTAAAACATTATCAGGTTAGAGATGTTACTAAGTCAAACAAAACTGATCCAGATGTCTGAACTCCCATCAAAGGAAGCAAGGTGACAGAGAAGGCCTATGTGAATGTTTCCAACAGGTACTTTGCTCTGTTAAAATCTCAAATTTACTTGAGTATGTACCTACAGCTTTCATTAGGAAAATATCTAATTTATATGTCAAACTACAATCTGGGAAGAATGAAACTGGCCCACATGAAATCCATCACTTTGACATCTTAAAGCACTTTCAATTCTCTCCCCTTCAACCATGCATATAAGGATTGTTGGTTTATAATAAAACACATGAAACAAGGAAGATATGCACTGATGATTATTTGCTAAATTTTTGAAAACTGCATATGGTTCAGTATTATTATCTAGCTTTCCATCTACACCAACTGGTTATTTTTGATATATAGGTTTTTTTTTTGGTTTGTATCTTCAAGAAGTTTTCAAAATCCAAAATCAATCTTAGGGTCACTTCATCCTGATGATGGTTCTGTGGGCCTAGCTTGACAGTTGTTAGAAAATAATCACCTTTATCCAACTCATTTCAATTCCACTGACATTAACAATATTATGTGAGTACAAAGGAGGGGCATGCCCTGGCCCTCAGAGAACTGAGTCTAATGACAAGTAGATAAGCACAGATCATCTCAAAATGCTACTTAAGTCAAAAAAGGGAACATCTAATCTTTTTTTTTTTAAACTATAATTGACAAACAACATTACATTACTTTTGGGATACAACATGATGATCTGATGTATACATATACTGCAAAAAGATTTCAGTAAGTTTAGTCAACATTCATCAACACACATAGTTACAGTTTTTTTTTTCTTCTTGTGATGGGAACTTTAAAAATCAACTCTTATACTGTAAAGTAATTAGCCTCCAATTAAAATAAATAAATTTAAAAAAAAGATCAACTCTTAGAGCAACCTTCAAATACACAATAAGGTACAGTTAACTATAGTCACAACCCTGTATGTTAGATCCCCAAGAATTTCTTTTTATCTGGCAATAACTACTCTTTATAGAGCCAATGACCTAGTTCAAATTTTGTTCACTTGAAAACAAAAAAACCTATAGAGTAACCATCAGGAACAGGAATAAGATCTGCTCATGCCACTACCACTGCCACCGGCCCCCTCCCCAAGCTTAGGACACTCTAACCTACACCCGCTCCAAGCTAAGGACACTCTAACCTGGCGGGAATGGCAAAAGGATCACCCGAATGAAGCAGCATCAATGCTGACGCAAACTGCCCACGCAGAGATGATTCCAGACTAAGTGCGGAGGGTCTTTTCACCTGGCAGGTGATGGCACTCGTCAATGCCACATCACTTGTAATGAGTATCATCCCGGAAGCACACACAAGAAAGTTATTTCTACAGTTCTGTACATAAGCAGGAAACCATAGCTAATTCACCATTCGCTCTCAGGCAAGACATTTTTCTCTGAGCCTGGGTTATCTCATATGCCAGGTACCAATGATGGTTAACTCTTTTCTAGAGTGGTTTTGGGGGTGCATGAGATAATGCATGTTAGTACTGTGCTTCTATTACAAAGCACTATTAGGGACTTACCTGCTGGCTCAACTGGTAAAGAATTCGCCTGCAGTGCAGGAGACCCCGGTTCAATCCCTGGGTTGGGAAGATCCCCTGGAGAAGGGATAAGCTACCCACTTCAGTTTTCTTGGGCTTCCCTGGTGGCTCAGACAGTAACAAATCCGCCTGCAATGCGTGAGACCTGGGTTCAATCCCTGGTTGGGAAGATGGCCTGTGGAAGGAACAGCTACCCACTCCAGTATTCTGGCCTGGAGAATTCCATGGACAGAGGAGCCTGGCAGTCCATGGGGTCACAAACAGTAGGGCACGACTGAGCAACTTTCACTGCTCGTTATTAGGGACTAAAGATGAGACAGTTGTCCCTGTTGGTGCTCAGTCACTAAGCTGTGTCCAACTCTTTGCAACTCCATGGACTGCAGCACGCCAGGCTTCCCTGTCCTTCACTATCTCCCAAAGTTTGCTCAAATTCATGTCCACTGAGTCAGTGATGTTATCTAACCATCTCATCCTCTGCCACCCTCTTCTCATTTTGCCTTCAATCTTTCCCAGCACCAGGGTCTTTTCCAGTGAGTTGGCTCTTCCCATCAGGTAGTCAAAATATTGACGCTTCAGCAACAGTCCTTCCAATGAACATTCAGGGTTGATTTCAGCTGCCTCTGTGTTGCTGCTAAAATTTTAAAGGGATAAATTTCCTCACTGATTTCCAGTGAATACTAAAAACATATCTGATTTTCCCACAGGTACAAAGGTATTTTTATTTTGACTGGCCCCCACTGCCTTGGTCCTAGTACAAAAAGGACAATTCACCAATGTCCCAAGGGGCTCTGGGAACATTCCACAAAGATAATGTCTTCCTAGCTTGAAGCTGTTCAGGATGACAGCACATCACACTAGCCCAGCCACTCGCCTATTCCAAAAGTGAACTAGTTATCTAGAGAAGTTATTAGACAACTGGTATGCTGTGACACTCACGCTGACCAGAACACGAGTCTAGGTCATCTCTGACCTATAATAGAGAACTAATGCCCAACTAAAGGCAGCAGGTACCAGCCAGAGGTAGCTGTAGAATTTCTGTCTGTGGTATCATAGAAAGATATTGGTCTTTGTTCCTTTCCTGACACAGAGCTCCTAAAACTCTGGGCATTTCCTGAGTGTAAGAGTGATGAGTCTTTTGTCTTAATGAGATGACTCTTGGTGGGCTCCTAGATAGCTTCAGGATGGCAACCGGTCAACAGAAAACCAAGACTTCATTAGAAGCATGGAACTTTCAGCCTCATCTGCTAACTTCCAGGGAATGGAAAAGCGAGTGGCAATTGGGTCAATCACCAATGGCCAATGAGTTAATCAATAATGTCTACATAATGGAACTGCCTAAAAAACCTCTAAATCCTAAGATTTGGAAAGCTTCCAGGTTGGTGAATGTATCTACATTATAGGAGGGCGGTACATCCCAACTTCATGGGACAGAGGCTCTTACTCTTGGAACCCTTCCAGACCAAAGTACCCATCTACCTCTTCACCTGCTCCTTTATAATAAACTGATTATTTCTCTGAGTCCTGTGAGCCATTCTAGTCAATTATCAAACCTGAAGAGGGTGTCGGATTATGGGAACCTCCAACAGAAGTATGGGTAGCCTGTGATTGGTATCTGAAGTAAAGGCACAGTTGTGGGACTGAGGCCTTAAACCTGGAGTCTGATGCCAACTCTGGGTAGTTAGTGTCGGAACTGGATGGAGTTATAGTTATCCACTTAGTGCCAGAACTGATTGATGTTAGGGATTCCCTGGTAGCTCAGTTGGTAAAGAATCCACCTGTAATGCAGAAGACCCTGGTTAGATTCCTGGGTCAGGAAGATACGCTGGAGAAGCAACAGTCTACTCACGCCAGTCTTCCTGGGCTTCCCTTGTGGATCACCTGGTAAAGAATCTGCCTGCAATGCAGTAGACCTGGGTTTGATCCCTAGGTTGGGAAGATCTCTTGGAGAAGGGAAAGGTTACCCACTCCAGTATTCTGGCCTGGAGAATTCCATGGGCTGTATAGTCCATGGGGTCACAAAGAGTTAGACACAACTGAACACCGTTCACATAGGAGGAGGAAATAAAATCTCTCGTCATCTCTCTGCCTGTATGAACCAGAGGCATACACTGCTTTCTGCTGACATCATTCCAGAACACGTTAAGACCTCCATTTCTCAATTTACATGAGGTTTGTCCCCTATGTCAAGTTCAACTGCAAACACCACTGTAATCAGCTAACTTACTGGCAGCACTTGTCTTCCATGCACCCATTGTAAAATACAAGACTACTCTTAGTTAAGCTTGTACACTGTCAAACATATTCATTGTCTGATAAACCAGGTGAGCACATTCTAGGACTTGATATTGATCTGAAAGCTAAAATGAAAAATTTTAATTTTCTAACAAATATAGAAATACTTATAAAAATGGAACAGAAAACTTAACTCCCTCAACATAACACCACTGCATCGTTTTAGAAACTAAAGTCAAGTCTGTCAGAATTTCTGACAAAAATTTCCTGAGGGGATCTACTCATGCAGTATATTACTTCCAGAGTTAGCACTAATACTTGCAGGTTGAAGAAACACATCACAAATATTATTTAACCTCCAATGCACACAACCTCACACACTGCTGCCAGGAATTTTTGTAGCTTGGAGTGTGAGGTAAGATAGCAGAACTATTGTAAAGTAATTAGCCTCCAATTAAAATAAATAAATTTATATTTTAAAAAAAGATAATAGGACTAATGTTTTTTTCTTTGATTTGGAGAAAAGCAATCAGAGGAAATAATGTGACATAAATTCAACTGCAAGGTTACCAGGAAAAACCTAATGAAGCTTAACCTTCACTCATTAACCAGTGATTTTCCTACCCTGTCACCATCACTCAGGTACATTTGATTCATTTTTTAAAATGTTATCTAAACAAGGCCCTAAAGGTCCTACTGAATAGCACAGGGGACTATATTCAATATCCTATGATAAACCATAATGGAAAAGAATATTAAAAAAAAATGGCTATGTGTACAACTTTACACATTTGTCACTTTGCTGGAAAGCAGGTTGGCACAACATTGTAAATCCACTATTACTTCAATTAAAATAAATTTTTAAAAAATGAGGGCAGGAGGAGAAGGGGGCAACAGAGGATGAGATGGCTGGATGGCACCAATGGCTCAACGGACATGAGTTTGAGCAAACTCCGGGAGGTAGTGAGAGACAGGGAAGCCTGCTGTAGCGCAGTCCATGGGGAGGCAGAGTCGGACACGACTTAGCGGCTCAACAGCAACAAAGTACTCCAGATCATTTTAAAACTCCCTGAAGGCACAGCAGCCCTTTCTGAGTAAGAAGAAATAATAGAGGCATTTCCCCCATACCAAAATGGAAACAACCAAGGCCTCCAAGGTCTCCGAATTTTAAGGCCTCCAAAGGTCTCCTGTACAGAAAACAGCTCCTCTCTGGGAATTTACAAATTCTTACAACCCAACTACATTTTTAGAGATTGAAAATATTCTTTTTTTAAAAATATTCATTGGAATGGAGGTATATAACGAGACTTCCAGAAAACACACACAAAAGTCAGGTCTATTTGTACACATTTTTCTCTACTTCTTGTCTGATCATTTCCTATAATACTCATGAAAAGTTGATTCATTTCATTTCTCTGACACTCAGAGGATGTCACTTTATTTGATCTCTCTGACCAATCATTACCGTCAAGCATTCACCGAGCTGAATAAGGATGTTCTCTTACATAACCACAGTAGTACCAACTTCAGCGAATTTAACACTGATTCACCACTACTACAATCAATATATAAAACAGTTCCATCATGCCCATCAATTCACTCATGCTTCCATCACAGTCAACTCCTCCCCCAATAACTTGGCACCACTATTTTCTATTCTTGTCATTTTTCTTTTTCCAGAACATCATATAAATAGGATCATACAGTATGGAGTCTTTTTTTAAATTATGATCAAATACACAAAACATAAAGTGTACAATTCAGTGATATTAAGTACATTCACCATGTTATGCAACCACCACGACTATCTAGTTCCAGAACATTTTCATCACCCCCAAAAGGAAATCCCATATCCATTAAGCAGTCACTCCCCACTTCCCTCTTCTCCAGCCTCTGACAACTACCAAACTACCCAACCCACCTTCTGTCTCTATGGATAGGGCTATTCTGGATATTTCATATAAACGGAAGCAGACAATACTGTGGCCTTTTGTGCCTCACTTCTTTCACTGAGTGTAAAGTTTTCAAGGGTCATCCAGTTTGTAGCATGTATCAGTACTTTGTTTCTTTTTACTGCAGTATGTAGCCTTTTGAGCCCAATTTCACTTAACACAATGTCTCTGACATCCACCCATGTTGTTATGTGCATGCAATACCTGCATGCATAATATCATCATTTTTACTGCTGAGTAGTATTCCATAGTATGTATATACCAGAGTTTGTTTGCCCAGTCACCAAAAGACATTTCATTGTTGATAGATACTTCCCCAGGAATGTAATCACATAAGTCAAGATATTTTACAATTAATAGGGCTACTATTATAGCTGCACTTGGCAATAGAAAAATTCAAATGTACACAACAGGTACAGGTTCATTATCCATTATCTGAAATTCCAAAATCTAAATACCTCCTAAGTGTCAAGTTTTTCAGTAAATTTTCTGTGAAGTCATTTGGAGATACATCTTGACCTATACTATAGTCTCTTTATAGTCTTTTTTAAGTCTTCTTAGTGAGAATATTCATTTTCTACAGAAATATTATATCTTATACACATTCCACTGGGGGATATAATTCACATATAAGCTATTGGACCACATTACCTTTCTATAATCAGAAAAATTCATAAATTCATCCGACCCCAAAGATTTAGATAAAAGTTGTGGCCCTGTACTTATACAGTTCTAAATGAGACAAAAATTAAGCTGATAATTACTCGAGTCAGTGAAGAGGCATTAAGCTTTTCTCTGTTACAGACTAGCTCCCCAATACATCAACTACAAGGATGAACATTACCCCACAATCCCCCTCTTAGGAACAACATCCAACCTACATGGTCTTTGCAGGTTATCCTAACCTAAAAACTTGATGGCTGTTTATAAAAGACACCATTTCTACTGAAATTCAGACATAATCTTTGAACAGGTAAATGTTAAAGTTCTCAGAACATCTGACTGTCTCAAGATATGTTCTTCAGCACTCAGGAGGAGTGCACTGCTGTAAAACCTAAAGTAACCTGTAGTGCCATGGGGTCTCCTGACTTGAAAGGAGACCACACGGGCGCTCCAAATACATTATTCCATATACACCACATTATTCATTCCATGTATACTGGGAACCCATCTGGGCTAGGCAGAGAGTCAAGAACTGGGGAAACAGGAGGGAACAAGCCAAACAAGGCTCCTACTGTCATGAAGCTAACTCTCCAATGACAGGAATAAAACACACAAAACCACTGAGAAAAATATCTAAGTGATAAATCCTTCGATGACAAAAATATGATATAAAATGACTGAGGAATGATTTTAGATTGGATGGTGACTCAAGGCCTCTAAGAGTTGAAACTGAAGCCAAGAACTAAACCCCCAAAGAAAATGAGAATCAGAGAGAAGAGCAGTGCAAAGGCTGTGACAAAGCATTACGTCCATATGGTCAAGGACGAGAGAAGGCTCAGGATGGCTAGAGCATGGTTAAGAAAGGTAAAGAGTGTATGTAAAGAGGTCAGACAAAAAGCCAAGGGCAGGCTCATGCAGGACTGTGTTAAGTCAGAACAAGAAGTTGGCAGTTTCTTCCAATTGAGATGGAAGGGTGTTAAAGGGTTTTAGGGAAAGGAATAACATGACATGACTGATAATTTCAAAAGCTCATTCTACTTGCCATACAGTGATATAATACAGATAATATGGGACTGGTAATCCAATCCTTTCAATTCTTTCATTTTAAAAAGCATATATATGTGTATGTGTGTTTGTGAGCTTATATAAATATGGTGTGTGTATGTGTGCACACACGTGCATGTGTGCACTTATACAAATATGATGGTTTCTGTGATATCTCAGACCAGGTAAAGAATCCGCCTGTAATACAGGAGACATGTGTTTGATCCCTGAGGCGGGACGATCCTCTGGAGAAGGGAATGGCTACCCACTCCAGTACTCTTGCCTGGAGAATTCCATGAACAGAGGAGCCTGGCAGGCTACAGTCTATGGGGTCGCAGAGTCAACCCCACAGACTGACATGACTGAGCAACCGACACGTTCAACATTTTCATATATACATATATTCTAAAGGAGATCAATCCTGGGTGTTCTTTGGAAGGACTGATGCTAAAGCTGAAACTCCAGTGCTTTGGCCACCTCATGTGAAGAGCTGACTCATTGGAAAAGACTCTGATGCTGGGAGGGATTGGGGGCAGGAGGAGAAGGGGACGATAGAGGATGAGATGGCTGGATGGAATCACCGACTTGATGGACGTGAGTTTGAGTGAATTCCGGGAGTTGGTGATGGACAGGGAGGCCTGGCACGCTGCGATTCATGGGGTCGCAAAGAGTCGAACACGACTGAGCAACTGAACTGAACTGAACTGATCACTTCATGTATTAAAACGGGAAAAAAAGGCAGAATTTCCTGAAAACTGATTTTTTTAAAACTACTGTCCCGAATGATTTCACATTTGTATCAGTGTCTCTGGTCTGCCAATTATGATTTTAATAGCTGCCAGAGCCAGAAAATTTAAGGACTTCCTCTGTGAACCCTATAGATCAATGTAGGTTTTACTCTGCTAATAAATCTGACAATACATGTAGAAAGTAAATGAGTACTAAAGAAATGAAGAATTAAAATTGCCGTTATTTAAATACCAAAACACATCTTTCTCCTAAACACCAATACTTAATGAAAGCACAGTTCATGAAATAAGATCAAAGCTAAAGTTATTGCCCTGCGAGTCAAAAAGCAACTGAAGCCTATAAATTCTATTTTTAATTTCCAAAGTTAATAGTAAATCAGGAAAGTCTCTATGAGACACATACCCCTCATCCCAAAAAGAGTTGTGTTTGAGAACATACCTACTCTTAGTCATACTTCCACAAATTTAGAGCTGGTATGTTTCAAACAAAGAAATAATTAGCTTTCTGAGAAATAATGCTCCTGAGTTCACTGTCAAATTACAGGAAAACAATTTCTGTACTTAACACGTGTACCAGATTATTTCAAGCACCAAAATTTTTGTGGACAGTTTTATTCTGTAAAACCAATCAGAAGTAGTAATGCAAAAATGTTATTCCACGGTGAACTGTTTAAAGGTAAACTATATACTCAAAAATATGGCTTGCTCTTACTTGAAGAGTTCTTTAACATGAATTACTGAAATTCTAAGACTTGTGAAAAAACTAATGCTCTACTTTCTTTAATTTAAAATAGATCACTTTAAAATTACCTTTGTTTGTTTCCTATTGGGTAGTCCTAAAAATACTGCTCCAATATCTTGAGTGTTTCACTTTCGACTACTTTTTCTATAACAAGGTTTGAAGAAACTGACCAAACTTGGTACTGTAAGATATTAGGAGGATATTCTGAAAATCTAATCTGTAGAGCAGAGGTCAAAAAGAAAGGTCTTCTGGATCTATTCATGGATTTCAACAAAATAGCTGGTGCAGGACTCTGTCCTCAGAAAAAGACTAAAATCTCAAGAAACTACTCACTTGTACAATTTCTCTGGCAAGTTGAAAATTCCATGCTGAAGCAACAAAATGTAAAGTTTTACGTATAGTAAGGTAATTAAAATCTTACCCAGCTCAAACAGAAACATTCCACCACCATGAAGAACATCAGCAGCAAGTTTAATGATTTAATTGCATAAAATATATTTGGGGACAAATTCTACAACACTCACTTTGTATCTCACAGGCACTCAGAAGTACTGGAAAATACATCCTCAATACCCGTGACTGGACAAATATCCACAAAGAACTACAGCTAAGGGTATAGCTGGCTGTTGTTTGAAGGCATAAACAGGAGGCTTCTGGAAATCTTAATTGTGGTTTCTTAAAAAAAATTTTGAGGAACACAAGATGCAGAGATCTGACAGACTCTTCCTAACCCAAGGCTGCATGCAAGTCATGAAACTCACCTGTGTTATACTCCTTTAACTGCAAGTCCTTCACAGGCATGCCATCAGGAGTCCAAAAGGCGTTAAGAATCTGTAAGAATATGGTATGCACACTAATGACACACATCATAATCAAATACTAAACATTATATTTCCCCTGCTGCTGCTGCTGCTAAGTCACTTCAGTCGTGTCCGACTCTGTGCGACCCCAAAGACAGCAGCCCACCAGGCTCCCCCGTCCCTGGGATTCTCCAGGCAAGAACACTGGAGTGGGTTGCTGTTTCCTTCTCCAATGCATGAGAGTGAAAAGTGAAAGTGAACTCGCTCAGTCTTGTCTGACTCTTCGCGACCCCATGGACTGCAGCACACCAGGCTCCTCCGTCCATGGGATTTTCCAGGCAAGAGTACTGGAGTGGGGTGCCATTGCCTTCTCCATATTTCCCCTAGTGGTTTTTATTCTACAAACTTTAAAGCAATGATTACTTTACAAAGGCCAAATTAGGCCAAGTACACTCCAGGCATTCCAAACTATTCAATGAGTAGAACATAATTACTCAAAAATTCTCAAGTACAAAAAAAGGCAGAAGAGCATAACCTCAAGAGCTCAAGCTCTGAAATGAGACTGCCAGTATTCCAAGTCTCCTTCTTATGTGCTGTGCAACCTTTCAGCACCCAGAGTCTCATTTTCTAAACCTAAGATCATGCAATGAGCTTCTTCCTATCCAGGGTCATGGTCCCTGAACTCCCTCAGCCTGGTCAGCTCTTTTCCCCATTTTCAAATGGACTGTTCTCTCACTTGCATTCAGGCCTGGGCTCAAATGTCACTTCCTCAGTGATGTCTTCCCTACCTACCCAATCTAACACCACTTGCATCCAAGTGATGCTCTAAACCCTTACTTTAGTTTTCTTCAGAGCATTCATCACTGCTTGAATTTTTTTTTCTGCTTATTCTTTTTACCATCCATGAAAGCAGTGACTTTATAATGTTCACCACTGTATCACTCAGTGCCTAGAACACTGCCTGGCATACAAAGGTGCTTCATTTTTGAATGAATGAATAAAGAGTACCTGTTTCATAGGATGTTGTGATAAATAAATGAACTCATGCTTTTAAGTATCACACAATGCCTAACACAGAGTAAAGCTGTTTGCTCTAGTGATTGTATATTCTGACCAAATTCTTCCTTAAGGTCATCCATAATTTAGTTACCAAGTTCTTTAACATTGAGGAGTTAGAAAGTTCCCAGTTTTTACTACTATAAACAGCATATTTATGTAAGCACTCCAACCCTCCTCCCTCCTACTTGGATTATCCCCTCAAGGATGATTATCAGGTCTGAGGACAACAATCACTTGTCATATATAAATATATTACAAACCTCACCCCAGTGAGTACTCAGTAACTGGTGAAATATGAATGATCTTTATGGGATTATACTAAAGCTACTTTCCTGGTTTACCTTCTGCTCTATAAGCAGGGGAAGGCTGGGTGAACGATAACCAAGATTTCCCTGAGGATTTCTTTGTACCTTCCTGTGAATCTACAATTTCTCAAAATAAAAAGTCTTTAAAATTTTTTAATTGACCAAAAAAAAAAAAGAAAGGAAAAGGAAAGAGAAAAAAGAACAAGAGCCTTACCTCTTCCTTTGTGGCATTTTCAGGCACCCCATTTAATCGAATAAGCTTGCTTGGTTTCTCCTCACTTGGGCCAGTCCTATAATCTTGATCCTTGAATCCAAAGCAAAAAAACTTATTTCATAAAAAAATACATGTTAATGTGCAAAATGCAACAACATGAAATACAGGTACTCAGGATAAAAAAAATCAAAATGACTTACATCATATGAAGATATAAAAAGTTATAATTGTCTCTTTTTCTGAGTTCCAAAATTTGATTTTTTTTTTAAGTGGGATCTTACTTCCCCAACCAAGGACTGAACCTGGTCCCTGGCAGTGAAAAGGCAGAGTCTAAAGCACTAAACCACCAGGGAATTCCCCCCAAATTTTATTTCAAATCATTAGAACATAAGTGTTCTAAGACCCAGGCTCATTGCAGGAATTTTGAAATAGTAAAGCGGAAAACGAAGAGAAACAACACTGAAAAGGACTTGTACAAACAGGAAAAAAAAAATCAACTAGATTTTTAAAACTAGAATTTTCTTTTCCTGAATGAGAAAACAGCACATAAATAAAATAAGATGTCATTTATCAAAGATGTTACCTATAAACAATCTCCAGAACAAAATCAAAAGGTGTCATCTGATGATATAACTTAACAGTACAAAATCAGAGAAACCTGCATTTTCCATATGCACAAAAGTCTCAGCTCTGATTCTGCTCCATTTCAAGTTATAAAAAGGGTTTAACCTTTGGGAAACAAGTCTCCTACAACTACTTGACCACACCTACTGTCTGAGCATAATTACAAATAGTGTCCTCTTTTACTCTTGAAAGTGTCCTGACTTGAATAATAAATTATATGGCCATCCAGTTCTAACATTCTCAAAATCCATTTTTTAACCAAATATCTAACCAGCTTGTCTTAGAATTACTGTCCAAAATAACAGAAACTGCAATAGAGATGGGTAAGACCTATTTTTAAAGGTAATGTTTTCAATGTCCAACTGCAAACATAATTCTAAGATTATATGTACATTAGATTATATATTAGACATACAGAAAATCAACATTTAAGTCAATTAAGTTAGCTTCAATATTTGCAACATTAACATTGCCTCCTCCTAACTAGGTATTTTCTATCTCTTATCCTAGATAGTCTCTAAATAATTTTAAGTCAGAAAATGAACCCCAAACAGCCACAAGGCCTGACTACGTAGGAGACGAGAGAACCAAATCCCAAAGACTTTCAAACTAAATTATCCCACGGTATTTAAATCAGTACCATCAAGCGAGATAATGAAGAGATACACATCAAAAATATGATCTGAACTGAGGGCCCTTTCTCTAGAGATGTACACTCCACTTGTAACTATAAATCTCGCTTTTTAATGGCTGTATAAAGTAAGACCCAGGACTAATGGACTCTATACATCATCCTTCAGAAAAGTCTTATGAAGAAGCAAAACTCAACAAAGCAATCCAGGGCTTCCCTAGTGGCTCAGTGGTAAAGAATCCACCTGCCAGTGCAGGAGATATGGGTTCAATCCCTGATCTGGGAAGATCCCACATGCCACAGAGCAACTAAGCCCATTCGTACAACTGCTGAGTCTGTGCTCTAGAGCCCGGCAGCCCTAACTAAAGAGTAGCCCCCTGCTCTCCTCAACTAGAGAAAAGTCCACACAGCAACAAAGACCCAGCACGACCAATAAATAAGTAAATAAATAAGATCTTAAAAGACAGAACAGTAGACCACTCTATTAACATACCTGAAGGTCCCGTTGGGCATCTTGGGAAGTTTTGCCCTCAGGAAAAGACTTGCTCTGGCCATAGCCAAATATTTGGCTTCTGGCCAGTCTGTGATCCACATCACAGTACTCCATGCTTCTGTAATCAGTGTCCTGACGGCCAAGAAAGTCCAGACCACCTTCTTCTTTAAACATATCAGCATCTGAGCTCTGTTGTTCACCTCCAGAATGCTGTGATTTGTCCTGGTCTTGAAGAGGACTTTGGCTGTTCTGAAAGTCTGGTGGAGATGCATGGTCAAAGGCTACACCTTGTTTTTCTCCTTCTCCTGTTTCTGAATGCTCAAATTCTCCCTTCTGAATGCCAAAAGCAGGTCTTTCCATTGTATGGTCATGTGCAGATTCTTCTCTCTTGTTCACATTCATACCAGAATGTTCTCTGTTTTGTGTGGAGGGCTGAACGTAATCCAAAATATCTGGATCCACAGAGGGCATCTCCCTATCTTTAAATTCCATACAAGGTCCTCCCTCTCTGCCCCTAAAATCCTGATCAGTCCTGGATCGGTGTCTACCTCTGAAATCTGCATGTGGTATATTCCTGTCCCTAAAGTCTAGATCACTAGTACCTGAACCTCGGCCTCTAAAGTCCACTTGGGTTCCGTCTTTGTCCCTGAAGTCCAAATCAGATACATCTCTATTCCTAAAATCAGAACGGGACTGATCTCTGCCCCTGAAATCCAAGTCTGATAAATCCCTTCCCCTAAAATCTGCATGGGCTCCATCCCGCCCTCTAAAATCTAAGTCATAAGTGCCCCGGGCCCTGAAGTCAGGAGGAGGAGCATCCCTACCTCTAAAGTCACCAGTATGAGCCTCCCTGTCTCTATAGTTCATGTGAGATGTCTCCCTGCCTCTGTAGTCCAGAGAAGTACCGTCTCCACCCCGATAGTCCATAGGTGGCCCTTCTCTATCCCGAAGGTCCCCAGAATGGATGTCCCTACCTCTGAAGTCCAACTGTGATGAATCTCTGCTCTGGAAATCAGAAGATGAAAAATCTCCCCCCCTGAAATCATGTCCATGGCCCTCCCCTCCTCGATAGTCACCATGCTGTCCGTCTCTAGCTCCATAGCTGAAAGAATGCTCCTCTACATTTGCAAAGGGAGGCCCCGAATGCCCCTGGAAATCAAAGGGAAGTGAATCTCTGCCAGGAAAGTTGCCAGAGTGTCTCTCTTGAGCATGACTCTTAAGGGGAGGAGGAGGATAATCCCTGTTCCACCCGGGAGCAAACCTTTCTTCTTGGCTCCCACTGTAGAAACAAAGACAGTGTTATTCATATTGTCCAGAGAGTTTGAAATCTACACACCAGCATATTCTTCTCTAATCACAGCACATTCTTCTGTAAACATTTTTTTTTTTTTTTGGCAGAGTTCTGTAACAAGGTCCTAGATCTGCAGAAAACAGCAATGTTTTGCTATTTTAAGACGAAGTGGCGGAGTAAACTTTTAAGTTCCCATTTCAGAACACGAGGAAAGTCAACACAAGGTTTTCAACATGACTGCTGCAGAAAAAGCTTTCACCCAGTCCTGCAACAGGGAAAATCCGCAACACCAGATAAGCTAGCAATGGTGACACTCTACAAAAATTTCCATTTCCTACAGCCAGGGAACTTAGAATTCCAAGGTCAACATGACGATTCCTATACATCAGAAAAATCAATGCACTGTAAATTTTATACAGTAGGTTTCAGGATGTGTCTTCCTCAGTGGTGCGAACAAGAGTAATATTCCAAAATATCTGATTGACAGCTACAGAGTGGACACCACCCAATCAGAACAGATGCAGGCCCAAAATGAAGAAAACACTGGCTGTAAGCCACTAGTTGGAGTACACTAGTGTTCACCAGCTGAGCATCACCCCTGGCTGCATCTAAACCCCAGTTCCACAGTGGCTCCACCTAGAAGTGCTCTCACCTGGGTCCTATGATTAACTACTCAAGGGTATCTCAGAAGGCAGCATGAATCATGCCACACAGCATGTGTAAGTTGACCAAACCAAGCAACAGCATCCAGGAGCTTAATGCTAAAAGGGACCTAGAGAGAGCATTAGGCTTTCATGCTTTATCCCCAGGTCCCAAATGAAGAAGCTGATTTTTTTGATTCTAATGCCTCATCTAATTTTTCATGGTAATACAATATATTTTAAAACATAGTATTAAATTCACATTCTCAGTTTACAGAACTCAAGACATAAATGAGAACTGGCCCCCATCTTTCACACTACCTAGCACCAGACCATTTTATACATTTGACTTTGGTAAAACACAGGGAACTTAAATAGGCAATTAGGTACCTAGATCTTGAGCTTGAAAGGGAGAGGAGGGCATAAAAAAAGAAAACATAAAACGATCTGAATGGTTACCTGCTATTCAGCAGCTAAACGAAAGTATTAAGAGATCAAGTTCCTCTCAGAAAATATAAGTTCTATTATATGACCCTCTGAACTCACACTACACTGCTATAGAAAGACTCAACAGACAACTGCTTCTGGGTCACTCAGTTCAAGAGCAACAGTTACAATGCCAAACCCTTTCCTGGAGTAATAGAAATTTAACAATAGTAACCCAAACAGTAGAATGATGCATATTTAATAGATTTTCAGAACATAACTTCCATTAGCTTCATTAACACAAAAATATTAACATTATTTATGTGTATGGGGTTCATCATAAGAGAAGCAAGTTTAAATGTGCTTCATAAATAATACAACTTAATGCTAAAATTAAGACACTACCACTAGTTCTAGTGTCACCCACATTTAAAATCACTCATATCCCAATAGTTAGCTTGTAGGAAGACTTAAGCCTAAGCAGACATTCATGGGCTAAGCGCTGAGCTATCTAAATCTACGTGTTCTCTGACCAAAACACATACAGCACTGTCTTTGACTATTACCCTAAGGATTACCTTACCAGGTAAAACTGAAATCAAATACATCTACAGTAATCACTATACTAGGGTTCTCAGAAAAGTATTTTATGTAGACTATTCAAGAAACAATTCTACTAGTTACGAAACAGCGGTGGCTATGAAAATCATTTTAACCAAATTTTTAAGACAAGTTGTTAAAATAAATACAAAATCATTTTCCTGCAAAATACCTTTTTTCACCCAAATTAGTCCCCTCCCCAAAGTTATGCTATATAAACTATCCCTCTCTTTGGTCAAAGACCTTAAAAGTAGCATGTAATGACTTAAATTTAAGCTAAAATTAAGGTGGGGAAATACAATTTTATGTAATAGATTCAAAGAAAAAAATGTTCTGAAAAAAATTTTTCAGTGATGCAATAGAGCTAAAGTTATTTCTTTAGCTCTGAAGGCCCAGTGTAAACAGCCTTATGCATAAAATAATTATCCATAAATATAAGTAAAAGAATCGTTTTTTAAACATTAAAGTACAAATGTACTAATCTAGACTAGGGATCTGCACATTTCTTCCATGAAGAGTCAGACAGTAATTAAATTAGGCTTTACAGTTTCTGTCACAACTATTCAACAATGCCCCTGCAACATGAAAGCAACTATAAACAATTTGTAAACGAATGATCAGGGCTATGTTCCAGTCAAACAAAAACAAGCTGCAGTCTGTTGACCACTTAATTTTTTTAAAGGAAAAACATAACCAGCATCACTGCTGCTGGTAAGTTGCTTCAGTCCTGTCCGACTCTGTGCAACCCCACAGACAGCAGCCCACCAGGCTCCGCCATCCCTGGGATTCTCCAGGCAAGAACACTGGAGTGGGCTGCCATTTCCTTCTCCAATGCATGAAAGTGAAAAGTGCAAGTGAAGTCACTCAGTCGTGTCCAGCTCTTATCGACCCCATGGACTGCAGCCTACCAGGCTCCTCCGTCCATGGGATTTTCCAGGCAAGAGTACTGGAGTGGGTTGCCATTGCCTTCTCTGAACCAGCATCACTACCACTGCTTTAAAGATTGCTAAGCAGAAAGTAAAGATCCCTTTATTCACGAAACTAGCTTTACTGTTATATGGATTTACTTTTAAACTTACTTTTCTACCTAAATTTTCCATGGAAACCCCAAACTTCAGAATAATAAAATAACTGTTGAATTTGCACAGGAAGATCCTGCAGACTGCCAGTCCAAAAGAAAACTTACTTGTAACAAAAGTTTCAATTGGAGCATAATTTTTTTTTTTTCCTGCCATGCCACAGAGGCTTGTGGGATTTTAGTTCACTGACCAAGGACTGAACCCAGGCCCCTTGGCAGTGAGAGCATGGAGTTCTAACCATTTGGACTGCCAGGGAATTCCCTGGTGCATAAATATTTTTTAATGTATAACTTTAAAAGTAAGATTTCTTTGCCATACACAAACTACAGCCGTAAGTCACATTCCTATAGCATTTCATTAACTGCAAACACAATGCAAAAGTTTTTAAAATATCATCATCAGTGTTTATTACACTGGCTATAAAAAATTCACTCCCTATAAATCTATGATATAATTCACTTACAACTATGAATGGTACCACCTTCTCCACTTATCAAATCGATAATATAATTCACTTTATTGAATTATAAATTCAATATTTTATATAATTTTATTGTATAGAAAGAATCTAATTCATTCTCCCTACAAATGTATAATTCATTTACAACTATGAATGGTACCATGTTCTCCAGTCATCTTTGTACCCAGTAACCCCTAAAATTGTAATGTAGCTTAGGAAACTGCATTAAGTAAATAAATTTTTCTTCCTCACAACTATTTCTGGTGGCTGAAATACAATGTGTTATAGGAAAGACAGGGCTCTGGATTCTAGACATAAATTACTGAACTTAATGAAACATTCACATTCATTTATAAACACTTATATACATTTTACTAGCTTTCCTTATTAGTTGAGTACGTATTACTTTGCTAAAAAAGATAAAAAATATTTTTTAAAAACTGGGGGATCTTTTGTTAATATTTTAAAAATGCTAATACACAAAATACTTGGCATGCTAGGTATTCACTCTGACGATCACTCTAAAAATGACTAGAAAAATTTTAAGTAGTTTCTATTTTTAAAAATCAGAAAAAAAAATCAAAGCTATTTCTACACAAAGAAAATATCCCTCTTTATAGTAGGCCATAAATGTTATACAGTATCTACATTGTTATAATAGACATTTCGATATTCAGATTTTAAGACTTACCGAAAAGGTCCTGTTCTGTTAGCAGATCGAGAATCCCCCCACATCTCTTTCTATGTCAAGAGGGCCCAATAAGTAGATCCTTTTGCTACCAAACTCTGGTTATAGCAGTACCTGTATAAAACAAACCACAATAAATGAGTATGTGGGTACAGGAAGTAAAGACTAAACCAATTTCCTCCTGTTTGGCTTATCAGGGACCACATCAGCAAGGACATTTTTAGAAGTAACTTTTAAACATTTATATATTAATGTACAGCAACGAAAACACATTTTAAATTTAAATTTTAAAAAGGGCACCATTAATCTCTCAAAGTACTAAGAATGTTTCATAAAACATTTATTAAATTTTCCAGTACCCATTCTATATTCCTTTTTGGAAACAGCGCCTTACCATGTTTATTTACTACCCTCAGTCCACATGGCTGATCCTACACTATTCAGCCTGGCCAATCAGAATAGTCTATTACCACAGTGACTGCTCTGAAGATGAGCAGGTAACCTATGACTAAGAAGTCCTCATAAGACCTGCACTCCAGCTACCGAAAAAGAGGCAAACTTTTTTTTGGTCACACAGCACTGCCTGTGGCATACCAGTTCCTCATCTGAACCCTGGCCCAGGCGGTGAAGAGCCAAGTCCTGACCACTGGACCACCAGGGAATTCCCAAAAGGAGGCAAACTTTTATAACCTTGGATTTGGCAACGGTTTCTTACCATGACAACAAAAGAAAAAACAGATAAAGTAGACTTGATCAAAACTGAAAACTTTTCTGCATCAGAGTACCCTATCAAGAGAGTGAAAACACAACCCACGTCAGCAAAAATAGCAGACTATGAAATTCCAAAGCCTTCTTCCTCCACAGAAACGTTAAAAAATAAGCAGTCTAAACCAACTTTATCCAGCCTTTAGAAAACAGTCAAAGTTTTACGATGACCAAATGAATGCTCAATGAAGAAAAAGTCATCCTCAAAATAATCAGAAAGTTTTGGGTAAACCCTGACCCACCCCTCACCCCAGCATGGCAGTGGTTTTTATCTTGAAGCAGTGGTAGCCCACTTTCCCAGCTCCCTCCCTCAAACCAAAGGGAAAAGTGATTTGTAAATAACTAAGTACGAAGTACTTCGTACTTCTATTCTAGTAATGTTCTGTTCTGTATGGGGGAGAGGCTAAAGGACTGATGCAAGGTACGTGCCTCTGTTTTACCTGATAGAACTCTGGGGGTAAAAGTGGCGGGTACTGCTAATAAAACTAAAAAAGCAGACTATAGACTCACAGATAAGGGAGAAGCAGCGGTGAAAATACTGTGAGAAGTTAGACATTTCCAAGGTAATATAAATGTTAAAAAATTTAGAATGTCACAAGCATACTCAGGCAAGACACATGAGTTCACCTGGACTTATATCCTGGTTTTACTCACCCCAGGGCCCCTTCTACTTATTGCTGTGCTCCATCTACTGGGGGCAGGATCTAGGCAGCTGAGGTGGCAGGCCTTGTCTGCAGGTTCAGATTTGGTGGTGGTAGTAAATAGGCAAATAAAGGTTTTGACGGTTGAAGTGAAAAGTAACTCCACATGAACACTGGTTGAACAGGGGTCATTCTCTGAGAGACAACAAGCATCACATTAAGCTATGGACTACAATCCAGTGACGCCCTTCTCATGGATTCCTTTAACTTTCAGCTTTACAAGCACACTCCCCCAGAACATCAAGAAGGACTTTGGTTTCTTGGAAACCAACCAGTGGGTTTGGGAAAGCCTCCCCATTGCAGGTCAGCAGCCTTTAAGGTTAGAACCATGATGTCAGATGACTCTTTTCGAGCTTCCTCTGCCTTTGATTCTTCATTAACAAAAAATTCTTGGCAAACACTTTGATTCGAGGTCCAAGAAATCGACCTCTAGCAGCATAATATCAAAACCTGGGGCCATCCCTCTTAAATCAGGACCTAAGTTCCAAATGCCAACAAAGCAGAACCGGGGGTCCCATTCCATTAGTTTTAGCTGTGGTCTACAGCAGGCCTGTTCCTGCTTTAAGCACTCTAATTTTTCCAAAGTAAACACTTTGGAGCAAACAGGACACTCAGCTAGAGCATCAAAGGGTCACGACAGGCAAGGATTGGTGTGAGCATCTACCCAACTAGGATTCAACTGCTACTGCTAAGTCGCTTCAGTCGTGTCCGACTCTGTGTGACCCCATAGACAGCAGCCCACCAGGCTCCCCTGTCCCTGGGATTCTCCAGGCAAGAACACTAGAGTGGGTTGCCATTTCCTTCTCCAATGCATGAAGGTGAAAAGAGAAAGTGAAGTCGCTCAGTTGTGTCTGACTCTTCTCGACCCCATGGACTGCAGCCTACCAGGCTCCTCCACCCATGGGATTTTCCAGGCAAGAGTACTGGAGTGGGGTGCCATTGCCTTCTCCGAACATCCAAATATGAGTTTTTAAACAGCAGCAACTTTAATATGCCCTTTTGGGGCTAGAACTAGTGGCTGCTGGAAGTACCCGTGCCCCCTACCCCCTACAAATTCTCATTAAAAAAAAATTAAATGTATTCATTTCAGTTACAAGGCCTTAAAAAGACTGCTCCTCAAGTGTGATAGTGGTTTTTCAGGCCTCCTCTCCAGAACCGTGCTTTGCCTACCATAATACCACATTCAAAAGTTAAAATTGAAAGTGGATCTACATAAATGTAGAAGGTAAACTATAACGCTTCTAAAAGAAAACATAGGGAATTCCCTGGCGGTCCAGTGGTTAAGACTTGGCACTTTCACTGAGGGAGCCCAAGGTCAATCCCTGGTTGAGGAATAAAGATGTCAAAAGCCAAATGGCCAAGCAAAAAAAAAAAAAAAAAACAACAACCACTGAGATGGTATCAGCAAAGACTTCTATAAAGGAACCAGAAAGCATCAATCATAAAGAAAAATATAAAAGTTAAAATCTGTTCTTCAAAAGACACTGAAAAACGAATAGGTAAACTACAGAACAGGGAGTAAATATTTTAACATGTCTGACAAATGCTCACTATTATTAGTCATTAAGGAAACAGACTAAAACCACCAATACACACCCACCAGAAGAGCTAAAATTAAAAAGACTTACAAAATCAAATATACAAGGATTTCCAGCAATCAGAACTCATACACTACTCAAAAGACCACAAAATGGTACAACCAATTTAGAAACTGGTCTGAGAAATACCACTTATGACCCAGCAACTGAACTTCTAAGTATCTGCTTAAGATACACGAAAACAAAAGACCAGTAGAAAAATGTTCACAACAACTTTATTCATAATAGCTTTTAAAAAAAAAGAGAGAGGACAACCCAAATATTCTTCATTGGGTGATAACATAAACGCTGTTTGGTGTCCGAAAGGGGATCCTCCCTGGGGTAGTGTATTTCACTTAGATATCAAATGGAAAGGTGACTTTTTGGTAAAATGAGAGAAACATTAGTAAGAAAGCGAAGTAAAAGTCACTCAGTCGTGTCCGACTCTTTTCGACCCTATGGACTATATAGTCCATGGAATTCTCCAGGCCAGAATATTGGAGTGGGTAGCCTTTCCCTCCTCCAGGGAATATTCCCAACCCAGGAATCGAACCAGGGTCTCCTGCATTGCAGGTGGATTTTTTACCAACTGAGCTACCAGGGAAGCTCCCATTAAGGGGAGGTGGAAATGAAGAATCAATAAAAACCTATTTTTAAAAAATTATTTTTAAAATTTTGAAGTACATTTAAGTTTATCATTTTACAGTTAAGAGGGATTAAGTACATTTATAGTGTTTTGCAACTTTTATCCCCATCCATCCAAGCTTTTTTCATCTTGTAAAACCAAAACTCTGTAGCCATTAAACAGTAACTCCCCACTCCTCTCTTAACACAGTCCTTGGCAACCACCATTCCACTTTGTCTATATAGTTTTGACTACTCTAAGCACCTCTTAATTCTAGTGGAATTAAAGAGTATTTCTTCTTTCACGACTGGCTTTTTTCACCTGGCATAAAGTCTTTAAGGTTCATACATATTATAGCATCTATTGGAATTTCTCTTTAAGGCTGAATAACTCCACTGTGTACACATACTATATTTTACCTACTCATCCACTGATGGACATTTGGACTCTCCCATCTTTTGGATAATGTTAACAATGAGCATGCACAACAAATATCTGAGATCAGTTCTTTTGGAGATATATACACCCAGAAGCAGAACTGGTGGATCATATGGCAATTCTAGTTTTAATTTTTCAAGGAACCACCATACTGTTTTCCACAGCAGCTACATCATTTTACCTTCCCACCAGCAGTGCCCAAATGGTTCTGTTATGGACTGAATTGTGTCCCCCACAGCTTCAAGCCCTAACTCCCAATGTGACTGTATTTGGAGACGTGGCCTTTGAGGAGGTAATTAAGGTTGACAGAGGCCACAAAGGTGGGGCCCCAATTCAATAGGACTGGTGTCAGTGGAAGAGACACCAACAATGCATGCACAGGGAAAAGCTATTGTGAGGACAAGGCCAGGGGAGGGCTTTCTTCAAGTCAAGGAGAGAGGCCCCACCAAAACCTAACCCTGTTCATGCTCTGATCTTAGACGTCAGTCTCCAAATTGCGAGAACATAATTTTCCGTTGTTTAAGCCACCTAGTCTATGGTATTCTGTTATGGCAACCCTAACAGAATGATACAAGTTCCAGTTCATCCACATCCTCACCAACACTTACTACTCTGTTTGTTTGTTTGTTTGTTTTTTGTATTTTAGTAACAGCCATTCTAATGGGTGTGAAGTGGTATCTCACTGTGGTTTTGAGTTGCATTTCCCTTATCATTAATGATGCTGAGCATCTTTTCACATACTTACTAGCCATTTTACATCCTCTTTGGGAGAAATGTCTATTCAAGTCTTTTGCCCATTTTTTGATACAGGTAATTTGTTGCTGTTGTTGAGTTTAGGAGTTTTCTACATATTCTAAATATTAATCCCTTACCAGGCATGTGATTTGCAAATATTTTCTCCCATTTTGTGAGTTGCCTTTTACCTTGTTGACAGTATTCTTTGAAAATAGAAGTTTTTAATTTTAATGAAGTCCAATATGCCTATTTTTTCCTTTTGCTAACTGTGCCGTTTGGTGTCATACCCTTTAAAAGATCATTGTCAAATCCAACACATAGAGCTTTCCCTTTCAGTTTTCTTCTAAGAGTTTTAGAGTTATAGCTCTTACATTCAGGAGCAAGATCCATTCTTAAGAACAGCATTTGTTGAAGGCAAAGTCCTGCATATTGATTTGTTTAAAAATATACAAGCTCACAATCTTCCTGGAATGTTTTTGTGTATGAAGATTAAAGACTAGTCTGAAGACTCTACCCTTACCTTGTTCTATCACTATCATTTAATAACTGTTTTTTAAAAAATATTTGGCTGCATCAGGTCTTAGTTGCAGCACAGGCTCAGTTGCTCTGTGGAATGTGGGATTTTAGTTCCCTGACCAGGAACTAAATCCACGTCCCCGGCATTGCAAGGCAGATTCGAAACCACAGGACCAGTAACAAAGTCCCTTAACTCCTTTTTTTGACCTATATTACCACTCTGTTTTTGTTCGTGAGCATACTCCAGTCTCTCTCATATAACGGACTACCCCAATACAAAACCTTTAAACATCAGTTGACTAAATAAATGAATGTCCACCAAATATGCTAACTAAGTTCTATTATGTTCCCTAGCACTGTTCATGATGCTGTCCCTGGGTGCTATGGACTATACTGAATGTGTGTGTCTCTCCAGAATTCATGTTTAAGTACTAATCTCTGACTTGATGGTAACTGAAGATAGGGCCTTTAGGAGATAATTAGGTCATGAGGGTAGAGCCCTTAGGAAATGGGTTAATGCTCTTCTAAGAAGGAATCAAAGAGAGTGCTCTCTCTCTGTACCATGTGAGGATACAGCAAGAAAGCAGCTGTCTGCAAACCAAAAGGATCTCACCAGAAACCAAACTGTCTGGCACCTTAATCTGAAACTGCCCTGCCTCTGGAACTGTGAGAAATAAATTTGTTATTAAGTCACCCAGTCTAGGGTATTTTGTTATAGCAGTCCAAGCTAAGACACTGGCCAATCTTGTCCATTCCCAATTTAATCACTATCACTACCATCTCTACGATTATAATTTCCACATCTCCATCTCTAGCTTAGACTTTCCTATAAAGTCCAAATGTCTGCCAGAAATGGCCACTTGGCCATCCTACGGGGATCTCAAGCTCATGCATAAATTAGACTTCACTACTGTCGGAAGACATTTAAACACTTCATTAGAGCCACTTTTTCTTATGAAGAGAAATTTTCCAGATTTTAAATATTCTTATATCCTCACCCCTTACATCAGCAAATTACAGTCAGGTTCCTAGTTTAAAAGTGAATTCTATAAGACAGCAAAGTGAGTTTTATAAGATAGCCCAGTGTGGCAGTAAAGGGACAGAAGGACAGTCTCTGGACCTACTGTGCTAGTGGGGTTCACAGCTCGACTGCTGGGAGGGAAATCATGGCTCGGCCACAAGGTATGTCCTTGAGCAAGTGATTTAACTTAAGGCCTCACTTTACTTATCTGTAAAAATCCTGAAAAAAGATAATGTCTACTTCACAGTTATCAGGATAAAATGACAATGCAAATTCACTAGAGCAGTGCCTGATAAATAAATTGCTCAGTAAATGTTAGTACTATTTTAAGAGTTTATTTCAAAAATCATTGGGGCTTAGAATGTTCCCACTGATGCAGACTCATTTGGCTAAATGACTGACATTAAGGTTTGATCTGCCATAAATTTAAATGCAGACACTGTCCATAAATTAAATCATGAGTTTCAAGATTTTGTCAACTATATATTTAAAGCACACATGCAATATATTATGCCAGAAAATACATCCTTTGCAGCCATCTATGACAGAAGTGTTCAGATGTCTGTCAACTTAGAAATGTACAAAGTGGTAAACAATTTTTTCAAAATTTTAGGGGTGAAAAAAATTTTAATCCTTTTAGATGCTGTTGCTGCTAAGTCATTTCAGTCGTGTCTGACTCTGTGCAACCCCATAGACAGCAGCCCACCCGGCTCCCCCGTCCCTGGGATTCTCCAGGCAAGAACACTGGAGTGGGTTGCCATTTCCTTCTCCAATGCGTGAAAGTGAAGTCGCTCAGTTGTATCCCGACTCTTAGCGACCCCATGGACTGCAGCCTACCAGGCTCCTCCAATCCATGGAATTTTCCAGGCAAGAGCACTGGAGTAGGTGCCGTTGCCTTCTCTGAATCCTTTTAGATGGTTCAAGGAATTTCAAGACCACTGGCCTAAGTGAATGTGTTTTAAAGTCAAACTGCCTAGGTTTGAATTCAAACTGGGAATTCCCAGATGGCCCAGTGGTTAGGACTCCACGCTTCCAATGCTGAGACTATAGCTTCAATCCCTGGTCAGGTAACTGAGATTCCGCGTGCCTCTCAGCACAGTTGAGGGAGGAAGGAAGAAAAAATTCCAGCTTTCTATGTATCTTTGGTAAGTTATATTTAAATTCTATATGCCTCGATGCTCTCCTCCTATACAACGGGAATAATAGTGGTACCTACTTCATACGATTACTATAAGGAGTAAATGAGATCGTGCGTAGGAAGAAGTATATTGATAGCAACATTATTATTATGAATGATAGCCAAACACTGAAAAGAATCCAAATGTCCATCAACAGGTAGACGGATAAACAAATGTGATATACTCATAAAAAGGAATGCAACATGGAAGAACCTCAAAAAGATTATAAATGAAAGAAGCCAGATATCCCAATTGTATGAAGTTACATAAAAACATAAAACTACAGAGGCAGAAAGCAGATTAGTGGATGCTAGGACTTGCAGTTAGAGTGGGAAGTGGAGATTAACAACAAACAGAAACTAGGGAATGTTTTGAGGTGTTGGGAATATTCTAAATCTGAATTGTGGTGATGACTGCATCAAACTGAACAGCTACAAGTCAGTGAATTTTATGATATATAAGTCATGCCTCCAAAAATTTTTTTGAAAATTTTAAAGCAACAATGTACTAAATATTATTATTACTGCTACTATGCTCAGGTGTTTAAATCACAATCACATAAGCTGGAAGGGACCTTTCTGAGTACGTCTACCTCTACTCTCTGAAACAGTAATAAAGGCAAGAATAGTTGAGTACTGACTCTGCCACAGTTATGCATTTTACATGGGTTCTCTCATTTAATCATCACAGGTCCTCCATGGGGTAAATTTTGTTATAATCCCCACTTCACAGACTCTGAAAATGAGACTCAAATAGTTTGAGAGGCTTGTCCCAAAACAATATAACTAATATGAGGAAAAGCAAACTCAAGACCATCTGATTCCAAAGCCCATCCTAAAATTCATATGAAATTTCATAGGTCTCTGAATAGCCTTGAAAAAGAACATAACTGGAGGACACTCACTTCCCAATTTCAAACCTACTATAAATTTACAGTAATCAAAACAAGGTGGTATTGGTATAAGGACATACAGAACAATGAACTAGAGATCCCAGAAATAAACTCTTACATACATGGTCAAGTTATTTCTAACAAGGGTCCCAAGACCATTCAAAGGAGAAAAGACAGTCTTTTCAACAACTGATCATAGGGAAACTGGAAATCCACATGCAAAAGAATGAAGTGCGACCCTCCCACCACCATACACAAAAGCTATGCCAAAAAGGGTTTAAAGACCTAAGCCTAAAATTTAAAACTCTAAAACTCTGAAGAAAACAAACCAGAAGCTTCAGGCATTGGATTTGGCAGTGATTTCTTGGATATGACATCAAAAGCAGAATCAACAACAACAAAAACACAAACTGGAATTCATCAAAATTAGAAATGTCTGTGTTTCAAAGAATACCAGTAAGAGAATAAAAAGGCAACTCATGAATGGGAGAAAATATTTGCAAAACACATATCTGATGAGGGATTAATATCCAGAATACATAGAAAACCAAAACTCAACAACAAAAGACAACCTGATTCAAAGATGAGCGAAGGACTTGAATGGACATTTCTTCAAAGACATACAAATGGCCAACACACACACACACAGACTCTCAACGTCATTAACAATTAGAGAAATGTAAATCAAAATTACAGGATAACCACTTTATACCCATTAAGATGGCTATTAAAACAAAACCAAATGAATCCAACAGAAGCTAGTAAGGGTGTGAAGAAATGTGAACCCTGTGCATTGCTGTTAGGCACGTACAATGTATGCAGCCACTGCGTAAAACATACAGCAGTTCCTCAAAAATTTAGAACAGAATTGTCATATGATCCGACAATTTCAATTCTTTTGGGTATAAACCCAAAAGAAATGAGAGCAGAGACTCAAGTAGATATGTGCACCCCTTCATTTTCATTGCTGCATTATTCACAGCAGCTAAAAGGTGGAAAGTGGAAACAACCCAGTGCCTGTCAACAGATGAGAAGATAAAGATAATGTAATATATACATACAATGAAATACTATTCAGCCTCAGAAAGGAATCCAATTCCGATAGATATAACATGGATGAACCTTGGAGATATCCTGCTAAGTAAAATAAGCCAGTCATGAAAGGACAAATATTGTATAATTTATGGTTCTATGTATATGGGGTGCTTCAGTTCAGTCGCTCAGTCGTGTCCAACTCTGCGACCCCATGAATTGCAGCACGCCAGGCCTCCCTGTCCATCTCCAACTCCCGGAGTTCACTCAAACTCACGTCCATCAAGTCAGTGATGCCATCCAGCCATCTTATCCTCTGTCGTCCCCTTCTCCTCCTGCCCCCAATCCCTCCCAGCATCAGAGTCTTTTCCAATGAGTTAACTTTTCGCATGAGGTGGCCAAAGTACTGGAGTTTCAGCTTTAGCATCATTCCTTCCAAAGAAATCCCAGGGCTGATCTCCTTTAGAATGGAACACTCAGGGCTGATCTCCTTTAGAATGGTCTGGTTGGATCTCCTTGCAGTCCAAGGGACTCTCAAGAGTCTTCTCCAACACCACAGTTCAAAAGCATCAATTCTTCAGCGCTCAGCTTTCATCACAGTCCAACTCTCACATCCATACATGACCACTGGAAAAACCATAGCCTTGACTAGACGGACCTTTGTTGGCAAAGTAATGTCTCTGCCTTTGAATGTGCTACTAGGTTGGTCATAACTTTCCTTGCAAGGAGTAAGCGTCTTTTAATTTCATGGCTGCAGTCACCATCTACAGTGATTTTGGAGCCCCCAAAAATAAAGTCTGATACTGTTTCCCCATCTAATTCCCATGAAGTGATGGGACCAGACACCATGATCTTAGTTCTCTGAATGTTGAGCTTTAAGCCAACTTTTTCACTCTCCTCTTTCACTTTCATCAAGAGGCGTGGTGTCATCTGCATATCTGAAGTTATTGATATTCCTCCCAGCAATCTTGATTCCAGCTTCTGCTTCTTCCAGCCCAGCGTTTCTCATGATGTACTCTGCATATAAGTTAAATAAGCAGGGTGACAATATACAGCCTTGACGTACTCCTTTTCCTATTTGGAACCAGTCGTTGTTCCATGTCCAGTTCTAACTGTTGCTTCCTGACCTGCATACAGATTTCTCAAGAGGCAGGTCAGGTGGTCTGGTATGCCCATCTCTTTCAGAATTTTCCACAGTTTATTGTGATCCACACAGTCAAAGGCTTTGGCATAGGCAATAAAGCAGAAATAGATGTTTTTCTGAAACTCTCTTGCTTTTTCCATGACCGAGCGGATGTTGGCAATTTGATCTCTGGTTCCCCTACCTTTTCTAAAACCAGGCTGAACATCTAGAAATTCACGGTTCACGTATTGCTGAAGCCTGGCTTGGAAAATTTTGAGCATTACTTTTTTAACGTGCAAGATGAGTGCAATTGTGCGGTAGTTTGAGCATTCTTTGGCATTGCCTTTCTTTGGGACTGGAATGAAAACTGACCTTTTCCAGTCCTGTGGCCACTGCTGAGTTTTCCAAATTTGCTGGCATATTGAGTGTAGCACTTTCACAGCATCATCTTTCAGGATTTGAAAGAACTCAACTGGAATTCCATCACCTCCACTAGCTTTGTTCGTAGTGATGTTTTCTAAGGCCAACTTCACTTTACATTCCAGGATGTCTGGCTCTAGGTGAGTGATCACACCATCGTGATTATCTGGGTCATGAAGATCTTTTTGTACAGTTCTTCTGTGTATTCTTGAAACTTCTTAATATCTTCTACTTCTTTTAGGTCCATCCCATTTCTGTCCTTTATTGAGCCCATCTTTGCATGAAATGTTCCCTTGGCATCTTTAATTTTCTTGAAGAGATCTCTAGTCTTTCCCATTCTGTTGTTTTCCTATATTTCTTTGCATTGATCGCTGAGGAAGGCTTTCTTATCTCTCCTTGCTATTCTTTGGAACTCTGCATTCAGATGCTTATATCTTTCCTTTTCTCCTTTGCTTTCCGCTTTTTAGGATGGACAAATTCAGAGAGACGGAAAGCAGGATGGTGGTTGCCAGGGGAAGGGGTGGGGAGAATGGGAGGCTATTGTTTAATGGGCACAGAGGTTCAGTCTGAGAAGACGAAAACGTTCTGAAGCTGGATGGTAATGATGGTTGCACAACAATGCAAAGGTACTTAATACCACTGACATGTACATTTTAAAATGGTCAAAATGGCTAAGAAAAAGGGAGGCAGAAGGAAGAGCTGGAGGGACTACTTCACACCCATTCAGGTGGTTACTGTACAAAAACACTCAGCAAGTAACAAGTGTTGGGATGTCGAGAAATCGGACCCCTTGTGTATTACTGGTGGGAACATAAAATGATGCAGCTGCTGTGGAATACAGTATGGTGGGTACTCAAAAAGCTATACACAGAATTGTCATATGACCCAATCTGGGCATATACGCAAAGATACTGAAAGCAGGGGCATGAAGAGATATTTGTATACCCATGTTCACAGCAGCATTATTTACAATCGCCAAAGGTGGAAACCCAACTGTCCAGCAAGTGAACAGGTAAGTAAAATGTAGCCTATACATAGCAACTGAGTATTGTTCAGCCTTAAAAGGGAATGTAGATGTCAATTACATCTCAATTTTTTTAATTAAAAAAAAAAGGAATGAAGTTTGGATACATGCAATGACATGAATGAACCTTAAAAAAACATTCTTTTATCTGAAAAACGTCAGACATGAAAGGATAATTATTGTATGATTCCACTTACATAGGGTACCCACAACGGGCAAATTCAGAGAGACAGAATACAGATTACAGGATACCAGGGACCAGAGGGAAAGGGCAAGGGAGTTACCTGCTTAATGGTTAGAGTTTCTGTTTAAGGTGATGAAAAAGTTTTAGAAATAGATGTGGTGATGGCTTCATTACATTGTGAATGTAATGCACGCACTGAATTGTATGTGAATTTTACATATAGAAATGGATTAAATGGCAAATTTCATTACAATATATGCAACAAAACATACTTATCACAACTTTGTAAAAAAAAAAAAAGTACTGTAATACATGAAAAAACATCAAATTAGACACCTTAAATGGGTGAAATGTATGATGTGTGAATTTTATCTCAACAAAAAATTTTTTTCTTTTTAATTTTTTGGCTGCACCACATGGCATGTGGACTCTTAGTTCACAGACCAGGGATGGAACCTGCGCCCCCTGCACTGGAAGCATAGAGTCCTAACCACTTAACTGCCAGGGAAGTGACAAAAATTTTTTTAAAAGGTAACAGTGGCGGCTAACACTTAGTGAACACTTTCCTCACATCAGGCACCATCCTAAAAGGATTACGTAAACCTCACAACAACCTTCAAAGTGGCTGCATTTCTTAACCTCATTTCACACATGAGGAAACTGAAGTTAGGTAACTTGTTCAGTGTTGCTCAGTTAGTGGAGGAGTCAACAGTTCAAACCCTATCAATTTCTAGAGCTCCTACAGTTCCTATCACAGTGTGATAGGAAGGTTATAAAAGGTACCCAATAGATGCCCCCTAACTAAGTGAATGAAATGAACAACTACTGAGGAAGTCCAGCAGAAAAGTCTATTCTAAGCAAGCTGACTCTATGATTTATGATCTTTAAAAATTTCAGAATTTTCCAACAGTTTTTTAATCTTAATACAATTTTGAGTTAGATTATTAACACATTATTTTATGTATTTAAACACTGGCAAAAGAGTATAACCTTGCCCATGTTATCTTCAATAAGACAGGGGCATTCACTTTGTAACCTCTCCATTGACAATTCTCCTATGAAAGGCTACAAAAAACTAGGCTCCCAAAGGCAACAAAAGTAAACCCAATTCTGGTAACAGAATTAAATGAAGAGGAATGCTACAGATGTCCAAAAACAGCCTATCCTATGGGCTAGGTACCTGGTTAGATACTAATTAACCAGGCAAGGTTCAGGTGCAATTTTTGTGTTTCACTAAAATGGTAACAAACCATTAGACACTGCTTGTCCTACCCTCACTTATCAGTTCTTGAAACCTCTCCCTATAGACCTCACAAGTCTGCTGATGTTGACATTATTAAACCATTCACAGTGGCGGCACTACTCAACAGGAAGTTGAAAGCTAACAAACCGAGGGCACAATCCAGAGTTCAGAAAAATGAACCAGGTGACCAGGCACATCAGAGTCTACTAAACTCCATCTAGATCCCGCAACTCTGATGTTCACAAGCAAACCTGGAATGTGCAATAAATACAAT
>SJYQ01096270.1:0-20025 GCA_006410935.1 Redunca redunca
AACCGTGCTTCTTTTTTGGAAGATGCCAGAATTACACACGCACCCTGTCAGTACAGGATCAGACTAGTTTTCATCGTTTCCAGGACCATTACCCTCTCATTGCTTTCCCTGTTAGCATAAGTAAGTGTAAATGTTAAGGGAAGGATCAAGCCAAGAGAAGAGAAGGGAGGGAGTCTCAGAGTCGAGTCACAACTAAAGAGCTGGCAGGTGTGCAGCTGTGAAACTGTCTGATACTTGACTGGTGATAAACACTTGATATTGTTCAATGGTTGATTTCTTTTGTAAAATTCAATTTGCTTGAAGGACCTTACCCTCGGGCCCAAGGGACTACATATTTACAACTCCAAACCTCAGAGCATCCAACCAACACAATAGGTGTGCTGATCTGAATGCACTGCTCCCCCTCTCCCCTACCAACACCCCACCACCACCACCAGAGAGGTACAGTACAGGATGAATCAATCCTTTTGGAATCCAAGTTCTGTTAGCATAGGGATCGTCTTCGCCACTCTCTTCTCAGAGTCTAGTCTGTTTCTTTACCAAAAGTACACGACGATAGCGAGTTATGAATGAGCAAAGATGGTAGAATATTCTTCAGGAAGGCTCTTGCAGGCCCGCATTTGGCCATTTGTGGAAACTAAGTTCTGGCTACAAGCAGCTGATGTCATTCAGTGTAAAGGACAGCTCTGTAGTGTAAAAGTAAGCCATTTCTACCTACCCCCCTTGCTTGTTAGATGAAGATTGACAAATATAAGACAATCAGCGCCAGCACTCGGAGGGCAGCCCAGAGCAATCCCCTAACAAGCCCCAGCAGGAGCTGCTCCTTTTCCCTTCACCTTTGCTCCAGGAGGCCGATAGGGGGCTGGAGCCTTAAAAAGCTGATTTTCCCATCTTGTTATAACCTAATCAGTGACAGGCAAAGTGGCAATCCTTCAGTTCCACTTCCTAGAGGAATTGCTTCCTTAAAGGGTCAACCAGGGTCCCCTTACTTTGTGAGATAGATGTCTTCTTACCTGCTGCATCTTGAATCTTTGGAGTTCTCTTACCTAATTTCCTCAAAGTGAAAAGCAGACAGTACAAGTGGTTTACATTGCTTAGACTGGCATTTACAATTCTTAAGAGTGAATCGATCTTTTTTTCACAAATCAGGGGAGGAGCAGAGCAGAGACCACTGAAGCCAAAGGATTCTCTAGGTGATCTGAGATGCACTGTTTCCACCTGTCTCACAGAAACCTTTTTTTCCTGAAAAACCTAGTAGCCTATTTCCTAAAGCCTTTCAGGCTGGAGAGAATTGAAATTGACAAGTAACTGTCCAGCCAAAGCTGAGACTTTATCCAGTAGAATTAATTTACCAGTACACACATGTCTTGGCTCCTCCTTGGACTGAGGGCCACAACCAAAAGGGTGGCTTTGTCCCTCAAAGCTGAGGTTCCTTTCTCTTCCTCCTTAGAGGGCTTCTACGTCATCTCTTGCGTGGACCCTGACCCTCTCTCCCTGAGAGGGGAACAGCACCGGCGCCTGGGCACACAATCACACTCAGTTCCTGGCTCAATGGCTGGCAAGAGGACCGGGGCTGGATCCTTCTGATTCACTCCTGGAGTGGTTTTCCTACTCCCAGAATGAATCCATCCATTCATCTGCGACTGGAATTCTCAGTGGGGGAAGAGAACAGAGTGACGTAGAGCCGTCATGGGAGGCTGATGCCCAAGGTCAAGTTCACCAAGCACATAGGATATGTCAGCCACCATTGAATAAGGCCTAGGGGCACGCAGCCCTTAGTCCCCAGAGGGCAGCCATTGTTCTGGGCTAGACTGGGCTTTCAAAATGTCACAGTGAGAAATGTCCAATATTGGTGCCCTTTGCACACTGTGGACTTTGCATGAAGAGTGAGAGCCCTTTGTTCTCTGCTTCCTCAGTGCATGCGGCCCGCCCACTGCCTGTTTGTTTAGTGGGCCCTTGCTGCCTTCCTGCACCATCGACCCATCTGCCTTTCAGCAAGGTGGCCAAGTGATGGGCCCTGCTCTGAGGAAGGCATTTGATATTCACATATCAGATCACAGATCTACCTCTTGGCCCTAAGCCAAGTGCTTTTCTCTTTCCCCTCCTCTTCCCCATCACTCCCTCTCTCCCTGGGTGTGTGTGTGTCTTTATTATGATGTGGGGGAAGAATTAAGTAGTTTTAAGGATAATGGCCTTAGTCTTACTCATCTGTCTTCCTTGGAACCACACACCTTGACAATGATGTTAGGCTTCAACGACGAGGAAAAAGGAGCACTGCTGAGGGAAATCGGCCTGTACCTAGAGGATCAGGAGTTTGACTCAGAAGAAAGGAAATTAAAATCAACACAAATAAACTTGGTAGGAGTTGGTGTGCTGAGTTCAGGCTCTGGTTCCCTCATTCACAGTATGGCCTGGTCAGGCACCTGATCTTTCTCCGTCTTGTTTTCTCCACTGGATACTTTCAACTGACACTTTGTCACCCAGATCTGTTGTGAAAAGAATGGAAACCCTGCAGATCTGATTTTTTGTGTTTGTGATTCTTCTGGGCTTTTCTACCTCTCTCTGCCCCCTTAAACATTGGTATTCCTCGGAACATCTCTTTTTTACACCCTGTTCTCACCCCGTACCCTCCCCATCATCTTCAGGATAAAGCCTTAACTCCGTGCCATGTCTTATAAGGCCCTTCTGGATCTAGATATCCCCCTTCACTCCTGCGTCCACGGTTTTCCTGGTCTCTAGTGTCCCTGCTCCTCTCTACTCACTGCCCCTTCTGCCCAAAATGCTTTCCTCCCCGTGCCCCACCATCCTCCAGGCCAGCACCCGCTCATCCTTGTGAGTCAGGGCAGGGCTTCCCTGGTGGTCCTGCTTGCCAGTGCAGGGGACATGGGTTTGCTCCACGGTCCGGGAAGATCCCACATGCCTCAAGGCAACGAAGCCCGTGTGCCACAGCCCCTGAGCCTGTGCACCCTAGAGCCCGTGCTCTGCAACAAGAGAAAGCACCGACATGAGAAGCCTGTGCAGCCCAACTAGAGAGTAGCCCCGACGCAACAACAAATGCCCAGCCTAGCCAAAAGTAAAAACAAGTCAGGGCAGGTTTCACCTCTTCTGAGGGTCTTCCCTAAATGGCCCCTGCACACCCTGCCAAGCTGAGTGGGGTGCCCCTCCTCTGGCCCTCATTAGCATCTATACTTGAATTGCTGGCTTTTCAGTCAGCCCACTAGTCGATGAGTTATTGAAAACAGTTGTCTCTTGGCCACCATAGTAGCCTTAGCACTGTCCCCGGCAATCCGTAAATGTTGACTAAATGTATAAATGAGGACTGTATTCCCATACACTGACTTGCCTTCGCTCAGGAAAAATATAAAAGTGTGCAAAAGCTACTCTACGAACTGAAGAGGGTCTAAGTATGCTGCCGTTAACATGAAGAAGTGGCTTCCCAGTCTACTCTGTCTGTTCTCTCCTTTGCCTTCCCTACCCACCCCCACCCAAACTCCTTTATTCTCCAGCTCCACAGTGCTTCTCATATAGTTCTCCCACTCTCCACAAATCGTAAACATGTGCCTCTCACACGGTAAAGTCCCCGAGAGCAGGACCTATGGCTTCTCCATCTGTGCACACGTGGTGTATGGCACACAGTGGATACCTAATCAGTAATTGTCAATTGAACTGGATGGAATGTAAAGGAAGGACAGTAAACTGCTGGGTCAGAGGGAGACATCCATTCAGTGGCAAACATTTTCTCAGGGGAGGCTCTTTTCCCTCTGGCACTACCATTGCTATCTTACATTCTTACAGTACTTTTAACTTTGCAAATTATGTTCCCATCCATTATCTGATAGCATCCCTGCGTCTCCCCTTTGAGGTTTGCAGTTCAGGTCTGATTATCTCCCTTCAGCAACTTATCTGAATTCATTCACCTCGCAGAACTGGAACTGAAGCCTGAGAATTCCCACGCTTGAACAGGAACATTAGGAAAGGGGAAGACCATCCCCAAGTTGACTGGATCCCAGAGGAAGGTGTCTGACTTTGTCAGCTGATTAACATGAGCAGGTTGGTAGTGAATTACAGGAAGTGACCGGTCTTCACACATTAAGTGATAGAGGAAGTCCCATATCCTGCAGACCTTCAGGTATTCTGGGCCATCTTGGTTCCTTCCTACTATGGGGCCTCCCCACCTGGGGTAGCCTTACCACTCACTCCTGTGACTTTGGACAGGCCAGCCTCTCCCCAAGCTTCTTCCTCCTCTATAAAGAGCCATATGCTCAGTTTTGTCTGACTCTTTGCAGCCCCATGGACTGTAGCCTGCCAGGCTCCTCTGTCCATGGGATTCTCCAGGCAAGAATACTAGAACAGGTTGCTGTTTCCTCCTGCAGAGGATCTTCCAGACCCAGGGATCAATCCTTCATCTCCTATGTCTCCTGCATTGGCAGGCGGATTCTTTACCACTAGTGCCACCTGGGAAGCCTGTAAAGAGCATAGCAATGCCCATTGAGGAGCCCATGGGATTCTGTATTCAACATTGTTTTGTGCACAGATGTAAAACTCTACTTTCAGCCATTTGTAACAAGAGGGGAAGGGACTTTTTCCTGATTTGGGAGCAGTTTGAAAGAGTCAAGTATCCTGAGTCCCAAAGCTTCTTAGTCAAAGGCATTTTCTTATATTGGGTTGGCCAAGAAGTTCGTTCAGTTCGTCTATAACATCTTGTGGAAAAACCTGAGCAAACCTTTTGGCCAACTCAATTATTCTACTCTAAATAAATGGATTGAGGTAGCTTTCAGATTGGCAGTTAAACTATTAGAGTTGTTGTCCCAAAACCATTAGTCTGGTGGCTGATCTACTAAATAGAGCCCAGTGTAGTTGCACATAGATAGAGCTCAATGAATATTTGATTTAACATATATCAAGCACTAAACATTGGGGGACATTCCAAAGGCTTTAATAATCTATCCTTGCCTTCATCTGGTGTATGAAAAGGGCCAGGGGTTCACAGGAATGACAGTGGATCACTCAACGTCCATGTAGCATCATCACAAAAGATGTCAAGCAGAGGATGTGACTGTAACTCAACGCTGACTTAGTGAGCGTGTCCTGTTGCAGTGGGGAACGACAGAGGGGGGTATACAGGTTGGAAAAATGGTGTGAGAAAAGTGCGTAGAGATGGAATGCTTCTAGAGTATTGGGGGCGGGCAGTCGGGAGGCCAGCTTGTATTTAATAAATAGTGATTCGGGTAGAAGCTTCATGGATGAGAGCTGGCACTCTGGTTGGGGCCCTACTGTAAGCACTTTCAGTGCCATGCTGAGGAATTGAAATCAAGCCTAGGCTTTTGAAAATTGCAGGTTTTTGAGCAGGGAAGTGGCAGGGCAAAAGCAATGATTTTTGTCAGGTTAATTTGGCAGTGGTCTGCAGGATAATTCAGAAGCGAAAGAATGGAGATGGGGGTGGGGCAACTTGGACAGTGGCTTCTGAAATTTTTTGACCACAGTTTGCAGTTAGAAATGCCTTTGATGTCAACACACACACACTTGAAATTAGTATCACATTGGATGTGTGTGATGCAATCAGATATTCTCTATTATGTTCTATTTTGGTTTTTAAAGAAAGACCCACTTCATTGCTTTCATGGCTGGTTTTGATAGATGTTTATAGTGGGATGACATGCAGTAGTGTAAACGATCAGTGAGTGGTGGGTCTTCTATACAGGACCCAGAGTTTATTACAAATATTCAGACTAGAAGCTTCTACCTGTGACTTCAGCCTGGTCAAGATAGTGCTGTTTGTTTATTTGGTTCTTTGTCATAGGTTATAATAAGAAATACAGAAGGGGCGGCTGTAAAGCACATTGGTTGGTTCTGTATAAGAATTTATTCCATAAATTTGGAAACTGTCAACCACTTAATAGAAAAGAGAACCAGGTGGACAAAAGCCACAGCCAAGATTTTCCATGTATTAATTATCAAAGAAGGACTCCCCTGGTGGTCCAGTGGTTAAGACTTCAGGTTCCAATGCAGGGGGTGCAGGTTCAATCCCTGGTCCGGGAGCTAAGATCCCACAAGGCTCGGGGCCAAAAAAATCCAAAACAGAAAACAGAAAAAAGCACTGTTGTAACAAATTCAATAAAGACTTTAAAAAATGGTCCATGTTAAAAAAAAAAAAGGTCCACATCAAAAAAATAATAATATTCAAGGAGAGATTAAACCAACAGTGAGAAATGAGATGCCATTTCACAGCTATTGGACTGGCAAAAGATATGGTAAATTTCGTCTAGCAATGCCAGGTGTCTGAGGAAGCGGTGGGAACTACAGCCACTGCATGGGGTGGGGGCGGGGAATTGATACGACCACTGGGAGGTTTTGCGGCTCCACACGCAGTCAGAGTTGGGCCTGCCCCTCACCCGGTTAACTTTTCACACCTGTGCAGCAGGAGACCTGCCCCAGAAATGCCCACTGCTGCATTGTTTGTATTAATAGATGTCCAGACTCTGAAGAACAGGAAAATAAAACACTTTATCATTACATAGTAAAATAAGCTGTAGTCAAAATGGATGAAGTCATGTGTGTCTCAGAAACATCATGCTAGACATAAAGTTTCCAAATGGTACATTTAATATTGTACTATTTGTATAAAGTTTGTGTGTGCTAAGTCACTTTAGTCATGTTAGACTCTGCACCCCTGTGGGGAACTGCTTTTTCTCATTTTTTTGTGATTATACAACTCTGCCCCATAGGGGAGCTTTTTTACACCAAGCTCCTCTGTCCATGGGATTCTCCAGGTAAGAATACTGGAGTGGGTTGCCATGCCCTCCTCCAGGGGATCTTCCCGACCCAGGGATCGAACCCACGTCTCTTACGTCTCCTTCATTGGCAGGCAGGTTCTTTATCACTAGTGCCACCTGGGAAGCCCAGCACATATTTGTAAAGTTTAGACCTGTGAAACAGTACTGTGTTGTGCTTATAGATTCAAATTTATGAAGTGAAAATATGGAAATAATACACCCTGAATTCAGGGTAGTGGTTATGTCGAGGATAATGGGGTGGGGAGAAGGAAGAGGGATCAGGTTGGAAAACCCCAGGAGCTTCAGCAGTATCCGTGCTGTTGTATAGATTGAAGGATAAGACCTGAAGCAAGTGTGGCTCAGTGTTAGAGTTTCACATTGCTCCGTGGTAGATACATGAGTATTTATTATATACGTGCCAGAATTTTTTGTTTCCAATATTTCTGTAACTATTGTCATGCCTCACCTGACCAGCATCATGGCTAGGGCTGACCTCATAGCAAAAGAATCATTGCCTCCTGTGACCAAAAGCTGGGGGTGACCAAGGGAGGGGAGCCTACAGATGGCTGTCCATCCCAGCCTTCCTCTCACTTCTCGGGACCAGACCTTCAACAGAGAAGAGGAAATGACACAGTAAAAGCGCTTTTAAGATTCCTGGTTGGTGAAGGACAGAAGTGAGAATGAGATCAGAGCTAGTGCCTCAGCTCATTTGGTGCTTCTCAGAATCTCTGCATCTCAGCCTCCATGAACCTATCAGAGTGGAGGTCAGGCCAAAGAAGACTTATCTCTGGCTTGTCCAGTAAGCAAGATAAACATTGTACCTCCAAGTGCCTTATGGTCTCCTTTTATAAAATGGGAAAACCATTTTTTTTAAATGTCTGTCAAATATTAGGAGTTTCTTAAAGAGAGGCAAAAAAAAAAAAAAAAAGTCCAAGCCACCTCCCTGAATCGCCTTCCTTACTCTCTTTTCTTGATCTTTGGATGTTCCAAAAGTCTCCAGACTTCTGTCACAAATCCTTTTAGTGATCAGGAGGAAGTCACCACTCAATTGTAAGCAAATATATCAACTTGATCCTGGTAGTGGCGATTATGTTATGGAACTGCTGTGTGCTCCCCAAACAGAAAACAACCATTTCGGGTCTCCTGACCGTACTTAACCTCTGTGTAACTGTGCAAGTCCCCCATCTAGGCCTCAGTTTGATTAGCAACATCAGGATACCACCACCCTCTTCTTTATGACAGATACAGGCTGCTTATTATAGGTCCGGAACTATTGTAAAGAGTAAACTCATTTAGCTTTCACAGCCGCCCTATACAATAGCTATATTATGATCCTATTTTATAGATAGGGAAATTGAGACACAGGAAAATTAAGTCACTTGTCAAGTCTCACAGCTGGCAGTTGGCAAAGCCAGATCTTGAACCCAGGCAGCCTGGATCCAGAGTCCATCCCCTCACACAGTGCGCCATCTCTCGAGTGAAATACGAGAGGGCAGCACTTTGAATGAACTGCCTTAGCGGAAGCAGTGAGCACAGAAACTGGCAATAGTAGATGCTCAGTAAATGGCCTCTTTATTGGATGAACTCACTCCACACTCTGTGATTCATTCTGCCTTTCCTTTCAGAGGTCAGCCCCAGGAGCGTGGGGAAGGAGGGATCACAGCTGAGCTGGGCGATCATGCTGGTCCAAGCACTGAATCGGCCAAGTCACAGAGTCATGCCTTTTATTTTTAAACACACACACACCTCCCCGGTCCAGTGGCAAGTGAGGGTGGTGTCCTCTGTGCTCTGGTTTGGGATCTGGCTAATTTAGGGAAAGGACTGAGGTGGGGCTGGAGAGGCTGTGGTCGTAGGCATTGGAAACTGGTCGTTCATAGCTCAGGCCATTTGTCTTTCTGATGGGGTCTCTTGCGTCCTTGCTCCGGCTGAACTTTCCTTGGCCCCAGGCATCATGGCCAGCTGGCCCTTCAGAGAAGATGGCATCCCTTGAGCAGCTGCTCCTCCGGAGCCAGCTGACTCCCTGTAAGCCCTGCCCTGGCCCCGGCCTGCTGTTTCCTCTCTCTCATGGTCAAGGTGGTGGTAGCCTTGGTGGGGGCCTCAGACCAGAGCCAGCAGCGACCCGAGAATAGAGTGACAGAAGGTTGGGGGAGGAGGGGCTCGTCCTTCCAGCCTGCAGAAGCTGCTGCCTTTCGCCCACCTTCCTGNCCACCCCCCCATGCCCTGATTCCACGGGGAGAGCTGTGAGGATGAGGAGGAGGAGAACAGAAGTCTGGAAGCCCAGTGAGCCCTCATCCCAGAGCCCCAGCTATGCCAGGGCAGCAGTGCCCCCAAGAGACGCTGCCGTGCTGCCGCTCTTGCCGCTGCCTCTGAGGATGTCCCCGTGGGGGCCTTGAACCACGGGGTGAAATCCAGAGGTCAAGGAGGCGAAGAGGCCGAAGAGTCAGTTGCCTTAGAGTTGCTTTGCTCTCTCTCCACCCTTTACTAGTTCAGCGGCAGAGAATCTGATCCCTCCATCAGACGACCTGCCCAAGTTCTCTGGCTCTTTCTCTGGCAGAGCGGAGCACATTTGCCCTTTGGCAGCCTGAGAAGAAACCCAGGAGACTCGTCTCCTTTCACATTTCCTCTCAGGCTCTGGAGAATGTGTTCCATTGACCCACACGCTGCTAACTTGGCCAGACTTTACTGGCAGCACCAAAGGCCAGCTCTGTTCTCTCGGTCTCCACTGGATGTACTTTGCCTTGACCCCAGCTGGTGCGTGTGGCTGGTGATGCCTTTTTAAGTTTTTATTATAACTAGATAAGGATTGGGAGACCAAGGACAATGATACTACCTTTCTTTGTTCTGTATATAGCCTGATCTAAGAGTAGCTTTTTTCAGGAGCTCTAAATTAGAGTGTGCTATTTGATAGGGCCCTGAGGGCAATGGTCTCATTTTACTCATTCATTTAATCATTCATTACCTGCTTACTATGTGTATGAAACCAGACTATAAGCTCCATGAAATCATAGAATGAGTCTGCCTTGTTCATCCTGAGATCCCTAATCCTCACGTAGTACTAGGCATGAAGGATACCCTTAATACATAGTCACCGGCTGTTCACTCAGTAAAAGGTTGAAAATAGCACTGTGCCTAGTACAGCACTTGCCGGAGATGCACAGAAGCATAAGTCAAGAGTCTCTGCCCTTGAGGTGCTTATGTGTTGTAATGAGAAAACAAGATGTGTGCACATCAGAGTTAATTAACCTGTACTTTTTACCAAATAGAGCTTACTTCAGTAATGAAAGGATGGCTCATTCTGGAGACATGTGTTCACACAGTTCATCACAGCACAAGGTCATAGGCAAACCAACTGGTCAATTAATGCATGCTGAAAAGGCATTGATATAAATCAAAAGTCCAGTCTTTATATCTTTCAGTAAACTGGAAACTGAAAATATTTCCTTACTATTATTGGATTGCCCAAAATGTTCTTTCAGGCTTTTCTACTATCATACAGAAAAAACCTAAATGAACTTTTTGGCCAACCCAATGGGAGGCTTCTTGGCTGAAACCAGGAGCCTTCTTCTTGTTCTGCAGCAGAAGATTAAACTCAGAGATTCTTACTAAAGTCGGAAGCATCATTTTCTGCAATTTCTAGCCAATGCCATAATATGAGACAATAAATAGATATTAAATATTGGGGAAGAAGAGGAAAATCTTACAGTTATTTTTAAATGATATGACTATTTGGAAAACCTAGTTAGTTCTTTTTTTCTTCCCACCCAAATTTCTTGGGCTTCTAAGACTAGGTTAAATATATAGGTGTGGTGACTGGTTGTGGGGTAAATATTTAACACCCCATAGCTTTCCTGTGTACCAGGAAGATGAAGTGAAAAAGAGAATCCATTCATAGCATAACCAAAATATAAAATTCCATGGAGTGCACCTAAGACATGTAGGGCAAAAAATTTCACCAGTAAGTGTTCTTTGGGATGTTAACATTTAACAAAATAAATGTAGCAGACCTATATGAAACAACTCTTAAGGCCAAAGGAAGTGATAAAAAGACTTGAATGACTGGAAAGAAATGTTCTGGCCCTAAATGAGCAAACCTAATATAGATAAAGATGTAAGTTCTTCATAAGTTAATTTATAAATATAATGTATTTTCACTTCATGGCAAATAGATGGGGAAACAGTAGAAACAGCAACAGACTTTATTTTTTGGGACTCCAAAATCACTGCGGATGGTGACTGTAGCCATGAAATTAAAAGACGCTTGCTCCTTGGAAGAAAAGTTATGACCAACCTAGACAGCATATTAAAAAGCAGAGACATTACTCTGCCAATGATGGTCCGTCTAGTCAAAGCTATGGTTTTTCCAGTAGTCACGTATGGATGGATGTGAGAGCCGGACTATAAAGAAAGCTGAGCGCCGAAGCATCGATGCTTTTGAACTGTGGTGTTGGAGAAGATTTAAGAGTCCCTTGGACTGCAAGAACATCCAACCAGTCCATCCTAAAGGAAATCAGTCCTGAATATTCATTGGAAGGACCGATGCAACTCCAATACTTTGGCTACCTGATGTGAAGAACTGACTCATTTGGAAAGACCCTGGTGCTGGGAAAGATTGAAGGCAGGAGGAAAAGGGGATGACAGAGGATGAGATGGTTGGATGGCATCACTGACTCAGTGGACATGAGTTTGAGTAAACTCCAGGAGTTGGTGATGGACAGGGAGGCCTGGGGTCGCAAAGAGTCAGACACAACTGAGCCACTGAACTGAACTGAATATATTTTCAGTAATAAATATCCTGATTTAGAAGGGAGGATACAGCACATGATTTTGAATTTCATCTTAAATCTGAAAACAAAACAAAGTAGCAAAGAAATTACCTACAAAAGAAATGTAATAAGAAGGATTTGCTTACTAGATATTGAGTTGTTATAAACTTAAATAATTAAATCTGTTTGAAAGAGAGTGGACCTACTTGTGGTATAGAGTGGAAATGTTTAACACTAATAAAATGATTTTTCAAAGATAGATTAATTTTTTTTTTGGGGGGGGTACTTCCCTGGTGGTCCAGTGGTTAAGACTTTGCCTTCCAATGCAGGGGATACAGGTTCGATCCCTGGTTGGGGAGCTATGATCCCACATGATCCCTCATGGCCAATGTAAAACAGAAACAATATTGTAACAAATTCAATAAAGACTTTTAAAATGGTCATTTAAAACAAAAATCTTTAAAAATATATATATTTTAAAGATTATTTTTTAAAAATCACGTTAAAGCAACTGGCTAACCATACACTCAAAACTCTACATGGAGTAAAGATTTAAATATAAAAAACAAACCACTAAAATTCATTTGGAAAGGCAAGGGACACAGAATAGCCAAAACAGTCTTAGCAAAGAAATTCAAAGTGGGAGGACTTACTCTTCCCAATCTCAAAACTTACTACAAAGCAACAGTAGTTAAGACTGTGTAGTACTAGCATTAGGATAGATATGCAAATCAATGGAATAGAATTGAGTCCAGAAATAAACCTTTACATTGATGGTCTGTTGATTTTTAACAAGGATGCCAGGACAGTTCAACGGAAAAGGAAAGTCTTTTCAACCAACAATACTGAGATAACCGCATGGCCCCATGTAAAACAATGAAGTAGGACCCTTACCTACACTATGTACGAAAAGTTAGAAAGGATCAAAGACCTAAACTAAGAGCTGAAACTAGAACACTCTAAGTAAAGAAAACATAAATGTGAATCTTCCTGACCTTGGATTTGGCAAAGAATTCTTAGATACAAAAACCAAAACCACAAACAACAAAAGAAAACATAGATTCGGCTATTTCAAAATCTAAAACTTTAATTCTTCAAAGGACACCATGAAGAAAGTGGAAAAAAACAAATCACAAATGACAGAAAATATTTGCAAAACATATCTGATTAGGGACTTGTACCCAGAGTATATAAAGAACTCTTACAACTGAACAGTTAAAAGAACATCAAGTTTTTAAATGGGCTAACAATTTGAATGGATATTTCCTCCAGAGAAGATAAACAAATGACTAATAAACACCAAAAAAGATGCTCAACATCATACTCATACATGCCACAACATGGCTAATCCTTGAAAACATTTTGCTCAGTGAAAGAAGCCAACACAAAAGGCCACATGTTATATAATTGTATTTATGTGAAATATCCAGAATAGGCAAATCTTAGAGACTGAAAGTGTCTTTCTGCTACACTACAAAATAGTTCAGTTCAGTCGCTCAGTCGTGTCCGACTCTTTGCGACCCCATGAACCACAGCATGCCAGGTCTCCCTGTCCATCACCAACTCCCAGAGTCCATCCAAACCCTTGTCCATTGAGTCAGTGATGCCATCCAACCATCTCATCTTCTGTGGTCCCCTTCTCCTGCCCTCAATCTTTTCCAGCATCAGGGTCTTTTCAAATGAGTCAGCTCTTCACATCAGGTGGCCAAAGTATTGGAGTTTCAGCTTCAAAATCAGTCCTTCCAGTGGACACCCAGGACTGATCTCCTTTAGGATGGACTGGTTGGATCTCCTTGCAGTCCAAGGGACTCTCAAGAGTCTTCTCCAACACCACAGTTCAAGAGCATCAATTCTTCAGCACTCAGCTTTCTTTATAGTCCAACTCTCACATCCATACATGACCACTGGAAAAACCATAGCCTTGACTGGACAGACTTTTGTTGACAAAGTAATATCTCTGCTTTTTAATATGCTGTCTAGGTTGGTCATAACTTTCCTTCCAAGAAGTAAGCGTCTTTTAATTTCATGGCTGCATTCACCATCTGCAGTGATTTTGGAGCCCAGAAAAAAAGTCAGCCACTGTTTCCCCATCTATTTGCCATGAAGTGATGGGACTGGATGCCATGATCTTAGTTTTCTGAATGTTGAGCTTTAAATGATGAATGACTGCTAATAGATACAGGGTTTCCTTTTGGGTGATAAAAATGTTCTAAAATTAGTGGTGGGAATTCTCTGGCAATCCAGTGGTTAGGACTCTGCTTTCACTGCCAGGGGTGCAGGTTCAATCCCTGGTCTGGGAACTAAGATCCCACAAGCTGCACAGCATGGCCAGAAATAAAATAAAATTAGTGATGAGAGTTGTACAAGTCTGTGAATATACCCAAAACACCTAATTGTACACTTATAAAAGAATGAATCTTGCAGTATGTGAATTTCATCTCATAAAGTTATTTAAAATTAATAAAGCAGGTTCTGAGTAGAGGTGACAGGTTGTGGGATTTGTGAGAGAGAAACTAGGTATATATAGTTTAATATAATGTATCTATAATATATAGCACATTATACATTATACTGTGTAATATTACGCATCTAGTTTTATCTCCCTTACAAATCCTACAAGAAACACAGTGAGGTGATTTTTTTTTAAATCATGAATCTACAAATTCAAGGAAAATAGAGACATCAACAACACTTGGTTTTCATTCATTTCTATGCATATTTTTATTTCTTCTGTGTTTATTCAGAAGTGTGTTGTTCAGCCTCCATATGTTGGAATTTTTAATAGTTTTTTTCCTGTAATTGACATATAGTCTTACTGCATTGTGATCAGAAAAGATGCTTGGAATGATTTCAGTTTTTTTGAATTTACCAAGGCTAGATTTATGGCCCAGGATGTGATCTATCCTGGAGAAGGTTCCGTGTGAACTTAAAAAAAAAAAGGTGAAATTTATTGTTTTGGTGTGAAATGTCCTATAGATATCAATTAGGTCTAACTGGTCCATTGTATCATTTAAAGTTTGTGTTTCCATGCTAATTTTCTGTTTAGTTGATCTATTCATAGGTGTGAGTGGGGGTATTAAAGTCTCCCCCTATTATTGTGTTATTGTTAATTTCCCCTTTCATACTTGTTAGCATTTGCCTTACATATTGTGGTGCTCCTAAGTTGGGTGCATATATATTTATAATTGTTATATCTTCTTCTTGGAGTGATCCTTTTATCATTATATAGTCTCCTTCTTTGACTCTTTTCACAGCCTTTATTTCAAAGTCTATTTTATCTGATATGAGTATTGCTACTCCTACTTTCTTTTGGTCTCCATTTGCATGCAATATCTTTTTCTAGCCCTTCACTTTCAGTCTGTATGTGTCCCTTGTTTTGAGGTGGTTCTCTTGTAGACAGCATATATGGGGTCTTGTTTTTGTATCTATTCAGCCAGTCTTTGTCTTTTGGTTGGGACATTCAACCCATTTACATTTAAGGTAATTATTGATAAGTATGATCCCAGTGCCATTTACTTTGTTGTTTTGGGTTCAAGTTTATACACCTTTTCTGTGTTTCCTATCTTGCAAAAAAAAAAAAAGACCCTATTTTTAAAGCAAACTTCATATATATTTTTTATAATCTTTGTGATTTTGTTTTGTTTGTTTTTTAAAAATTGTATTTTTGAGAGTCTAACCTCTACTCTAGATTTTTAATCTTCGCTTTTTGGTATTTGTTATCAACAACACTTGGGGTTTAGAATGCAGTTATACTGGGTAATGGACTTAGCATTTCCCAGGAAGCCAGATCATGAACTAGCATTCAGGAAAACCAAGAACTTCCATCATAAAATCCTCAAAGGTTCAGGAATTGGTGGCCCTAGACACCTCTAGAAGTGAAGCGAAGCCAAACACTCAGGTTAGGAAGACTGGCTGAAAGCTGCCTATGAAAAAGTTGAGAGTCCTACCATCTCCTCCCCAAGTCCATTTCCCCAGAGACTCTCCCCTCCTCACCCTAGCAGAAGAATGAAAGGGCTGCACCCTGAAAAGTGTGAAGCAGAGAGTTTCTCTACAAGGCCACACAAAGGTGGATTTACTGTGTGAAACTAATAAAGCCTCAACTTCAGGGCCCCTTGCTTACATGGACTTTGTCCAGGGCCCTGGTAGGAAACCTAGCCATGTGTGCAAATAATCCTATTTCCATAAACTTCAGAAATATATTTATACTGCACTCAGTTAAGAATACCTCTGCCTTCCTTTCTTCCATTTTCTTTTTTTACTAATTTTTTTTTTTTAGTACGGTTGATTTACAATGTTGTATTAGTTTCTGCTATAGAGCAAAGTGAATCAGTTGTACAAACACTAGCATCCATTCTTTTTTAGATTCTGTTTCCGTGTAGGTTGTGTGTGTAGGTTCCCATGTAGGTCAGTCACGTCCAACTCTTTGCAACCCCGTGGAATATGGCCCACCAGGCTCCTCTGTCCATGGGATTTTTCAGGCAAAAATACTGAAGTGGGTTGTCATTTCCTTTTCAGGGGATCTTCCCAACCCAGGGATCAAACCTGAGTCTCCTGCATCTCCTGAATTGGCAGGCAGGTTTTTTGTTTTCTTTTTTTTAACACTGAGCCCCCGCGAGGCCCCCCTTACACATTATTAGAGAGTTTTGGGTAGAGTTCCCTGTGCTACACATTAAGTCCTTATTGCTTAATTATCTATTTTATATATAGTAGTATGAATATGTCAGTCCCAAACTCCCAATTTATTCCTCCCTGATCTTTTTACCGTGGTAACCATAAGTTTGTTTTCTACATCTGACTCAGTTTCTGATTTGTAAAAGGTTCATCTGCACCATTTTTTTAAATTCCACATAAAGCGATATCATATGATGTTTGTCTTCATCTGACTTCACTGGGTATTACAATCTCTAGGTCCTCCCTTTTCTTCTATATACTGCCCTTCATGTCAGGCAGCTTTAGAGTAGCCTAGACCTTTTTTTGAGATGGGACAGGATTGGGGTGGAGGGATGTTGAATTGAAAGTTTGCTGTTTTGACTTCAATTTGTAAGGAGATTTTTGGAAATCTTTAATAAACCAAGTGAGAAATTATAGACTCCTAAGTTGGAATGATGCTAAAGCTGAAACTCCAGTACTTTGGCCACCTCATGCGAAGAGTTGACTCATTGGAAAAGACTTTGATGCTGGGAGGGATTGGGGGCAGGAGAAGAAGGGGACAAAAGAGGATAAGATGGCTGGATGGCATCACTGACTCGGTGGACATGAATCTGAGCGAACTCCGGGAGTTGGTGATGGACAGGGAGGCCTGGCGTGCTGCGATTCATGGGGTCACAAATAGTTGGACATGACTGAGCGACTTAACTGAACTGAACTGAAATTGGAAATATACAAAGGATATACCTTTTTGGACATCTTCAAATTTATTTTATAGTTAAAAGGAAAATTCGATAAAAATAAAACACAAAACAAGTGACAGAGGGGGGCAATGAAATCATAGATATTATTCTGAAATCAAGTAAAGTGTAACAAAACAATGTCACATTGTACTGAAAGCTAGCGATTCATTAAGAGAATAGATCAGTTTTAAATAGAAGTGATGATTATTTGATAATCCAGCTAATGAAGAGGAGCAAATCATATGAACATGTTGCTAAAACATTTAAATTTCTAATGGATTTAACATGAAAGACATAACAAAGAAAACATAAAACTCATGGTATGCCCTCCTACAAGGACATCAGTGACAAGCCAGTTTCTCTCATTAATTCAGAGAGCATTTAAGATTAGTCATTGTACAAGAAAATATGAAATGTGCCCTGAAATCTTACAGTTTACTTATGAAAGAAACATGAGATTTTCATAAATTTTACAACAGTCCTAAAATTTATATTATATTTATATGTTACCAGTAAGCTGCATAAAAAAAGCTTTTCTAAACTGTCAGTAATAGAAAACAAATTTCAATCAATGCCACTGGAAAAAAGCCTGAATTATCTTTCTTTTCTCTATAAGAAAATGATTTATCAAGTCTGTGTCATATGAAGAGGCAATCATAGACTATGCAGCCAAAAAAAAAGAGAGAGAGAAGTAAATATAAAGGTGTGTCAGGCTCGCTCAGTCAAGCCCAACTCTTTGCGACCCCATGGACTGCAGCCCATCAGGCTCCTCCATCCATGGGATTTTCCAGGCAATAGCCCTGGAGTGGATTGCCATTTCCTTCTCCAGGGGATCTTCCCAACCCAAGGATCAAACTTGGGTCTCCCGCATTGTAGACAGATGCTTTACCTTCTGAGCCACCAGGGAAGTCCCATGTTACCAGTAAGCTGCATAAAAAAACTTTTCTAAACTGTCAGTAATAGAAAACAAATTTCAATCAACGCCACTGGAAAAAAGGCTGAATTATCTTTCTTTTCTCTCTAAGAAAATGATTTATCAAGTCTGTGTCATATGAAGAGGCAATCATAGACTATGCAGCCAAAAAAAAAAAAAATGTAGAGAAGTAAATATAAAGGTGTGTCAGGCAGATGATTAATAAAAATATTAGGTTATTGTTGATTTTCTGATGTTCATGTTATTTGTCAGGTTTTATAACTTGTAATTTATTATGCTCTTTCTCTGTCTAAATAAACATTCACTTTCAGACCTATTTTTACATTTGCAGTTTTGCAATCTCTTTCTTTAAAAGGGCATGCAGAATTGTGTAAGCTTCAGGGCCACAACACCTAGACCCACTTCAGGTACAGGTGAGGGTAGGACTTCATAGGCGATGAAGTGGATGAATGCATATGGAGTGCTGACACACCCCTTCCCCACATGCACACACACAGGGCCTCGTCTACTCCCTGGGATCCCAGAACAGTGAGCTGGGTCTTTATATCCAGTGCATGGGAGTGGAAGAATCTTCTCTAGGGAATTTCACCTCCCTCAGAGAAAAGATCAGATACTGACATCAAGGATCCCCTATAAGACTTCTCAGCCAGATCATCCTACACAATAGACAGACACTATTCATGTACTCACAGCTGCCTTTCAGCTCCTAGTCATATACTCGAGAAGATAACCAAGAATTAACTGTTCATCCGAGGGATGTATTTAGTGTGAAAAACAGAGACTAAAACAAACCAAAAAAGCAACTTGAAGGGAAACTGAGACTCTAGAGGAAGAGGAAGCTCTTTTCAAAGCTCTCATTGAAAGTTTTAGATAAAGCATCTGATAAATAAAAACAGGTTACTCCTTTTTTTAAAAAGACATCCTGAAAATTAAGAGCTGTTGGAAATGAAAAACGTGATAGCAGAAATGAAAATCTCTTTAAAAATATAAAAAAGTAAGGAAACATTGAAAAAAAAGAGAGAGAAATTAGAGGACCAACAAGGTCAGCACCAGAATTTCAGAACTTTTTTAAAAAGGCAAACAGAAAATGGGAGTGGGTCATGAACAACAAAGTCTCCTTTAATCCGAGAACGAAAGACTATAAATGGCCAACTTGACAGAGTCCTGTGAATACCCCAGCACAATGGATAAAGACACCACAAGGTACATTGCTGTGAAATTCTGTGCTGCAGAGGACGCACATCTGATCCTCGAAGCTTGCACGAAGAAAATAAGCAGATCCCATGCAAAGGTTTGGGAATCCAAGTGGCTTCAGACTTCACCACCTAAAAGGTACTGGGAAAAGAGAATCCAAGGAACCAGTGCTTTTGAGATTCTGGAAGAAGTCATTCCCAGCCTATAATTCTATACCCAGTCCAACTAACTATAGCGTGAGGATAGGATAAAGAGAGTCTGGGTTGTGCCGTCTCAAAAATGATCTCCAGGACTTCTTTGGTGGTCCAGTGGCTAAGACTCCACACTCCCAATGCAGAGGGCCCAGGTTCAATCCTTGGTCAGAGAACTAGATTCCTTCCACATACTTCAACTAAGACCTGGCACGACCAAATAAATATATTTTTTTAAAAATGATCTCCCTCACATTTTGCCCACCCAAATGAGGAGTAAACCAAGAAAGGGGAAGACCCAGAATCCAGGTGGAGAAGCTCCTAGGAGAGAGGCCAAAGAAATCCCTGTGAAGATGGTGATGGGAGAGCCCAGGAGGAGAGGCAGTCCCTCCAGACTAGGTTCAGTGCTCCAGTAGAGACTTTCAGGAGGGGAAGGCAATAGAACACCTAATACAGGGGAATGTACTGAGTAGATTTAGACAATTGAGAGAGGATTAGGGCTAAACAGAGAAAATTAAGCATGTGAAAGTAAAATATTTTTAGGGAAATTTATGCAGTGTTTGGAGTTCTGTGTTGCTGTGTAACAGATTACCTCCCTCCCCCCCTAACCACCAACAGTGCCTCCCAACAATACCAGTTTCTGATTGTCAGGAATTTGGGAGTGGCTCAGCTGAGGAGTTTGGCTTGGGAGCTCTGCTGTCTCCTGAAGATTTGGCTGAGGCTGAACAGTCTGCTGGCTGCCACATGCAGGAAGGAAAACAAATCACATTATGTTCCTAA
>SJYQ01096270.1:21871-49403 GCA_006410935.1 Redunca redunca
TTTATTTTATTTGGCTGCAGGGTCTTAGTTGTGGCATGTGGGATCTAGTTCCTTGACCAGGGATTGAACCCACGCCCTCTGCACTGGGAGTGCAGATTCTTAGCCATTGGGCCATCAAGGAAGTCCCTCTAGAGACTAGGTAAAGATTCCTGGGCAAGCAGAGGAGTTAATGTAGCTTGCGACTTTTGGGAAAATGTCTAAGCATTTCTTTCTTTGAATCCCCTTCGTTCCCTTCTGCTTTCTAATCCTTGTCAACAGAGGATATCTGCTCTCTTTCACTGAACACAGAACCAGAAACAAATAAGAAAGAATAAAGTGAAACCGAGGCAGGCTTCCTCAAGTCCACTCTCTGTCTGGTGGCTGTCCTCGTCCTCCTCTTGACAGATGTTCCATCCCTTTCTCATAAGAGAGTGTCCAGATCTAAGACTTGGGTCTGACCTTTGGGAGAAGTACGCAGGAGGGGTCTCTGACTTGCTTTGGCATCCGACCAAGGGCTTCCCTGGTGGCTCAGATGGTAAAGAATCTGTGGGAGACCTGGGTTCAATCCCTGGGTTGGGAAGATCCTCTTCAGAAGGGAATGGCTACCCACTCCAGTATTCTCTTGCCTGGAGAATCCCATAGACAGTGGAGTCTGGTGGGCTACAGTCCATGGGGTTGCAAAGAGTCGGACATGACTGAGCAGCTAACACACACACACACACTCTCTCTCTCTCTCTCAAAACAGAGTACTTCCAACATGCAACTCAGCTCAGTGACCTCTCTGTGTGTTTGGGGAAAATCTCCAGGTAGTAATAAACTGTTATTTTCCCATGGTTTGTTTTCTGTACGTATATATATCTTTCGTAGGGACATTGTGTGGAGATTGGTTCCTTGGCCAGATACCATCTTAATCACTGCCATTATGACGAATTGTTCATCCTTGTGGAACTGAAATCTAAATGGAGATTGAGTGAACAAGTAGAGGGAGCCAATTATGTTACGATGTCAATCTTTTTGTGTCTTCTTAGCGATATTGATTGCTTCCCCCCTTGTTCACCAAGTTCTAGGCTTGGTGATAAAAGGGATGTTTTGATCTGCCACAAACTTCCTGATTGGTTAGCAATAAACTTGACTGCCTCCCATAAGACTGCTGGAACTATCTCTTGTCTCAATCAGAAATTCCACTATTTGGAGATGTGTGTGAACTGGGAAGGTTGTAAATATTTATTGATTACCTGCTGTACGCTCAACCCTATTTTAAGCACTGGACATATTAAATAATTTTGAATATCTTCATATTCAACCCTCACGATAATACTCTGCTGTTCTTTTTCTCCCCCTAGTTGTGAAAAGTGGGGGCTACTTTTCATTGTGGTGCACAGGCTTCTCATTGCGCTGGCTTGTCTCGTTGTGGAGCACGGGCTCCAGGGCGTGTGGGCTCAGTACTCGCAGCTCCCGGGCTCTAGAGCACAGGCTCAATAGCGGCTGGCACATGGGCGTGGTTGCTCTTTGGCACGTGGGATCTCCTGGATCTGGGGTTGAACCTGTGTCTCCTGCATTGGCAGGTGGGTTCATTACCACTGAACTTTATTTTTGGGGCTCCAAAATCACTGCAGATGGTGACTGCAGCCATGAAATTAGAAGATGCTTACTCCTTGGAAGGAAACTTATTTTCAACCTAGACAGCATATTAAAAGCAGAGACATTACTTTGCCAACAGAGGACCATCTAGTCAAGGCTATGGTTTTTCCAGTAGTCATGTATGGATGTGAGAGTTCAACTGTAAAGAAGGCTGAGCACCGAAGAACTGATGCTTTTGAACTGTGGTGTTGGAGAAGACTCTTGAGAGTTCCTTGGACTGCAAGGAGATCCAACCAGTCCATCCTAAAGGAAATCAGTCCTGAATATTCATTGGAAGGACTGATGTTGAAGCTGAAACTCCAATACTTTGGCCACCTGATGCAAAGAGTTGACTCATTTAAAAAGACCCTGATGCTGGGAAAGATTGAGGGCAGGAGGAGAAGGGGACGACAGAGGATGAGATGGTTGGATGGCATCACCGAGTCAATGGACATGATTTTGGGTAAACTCCAGGAGTGGGTGGTGGACAGGGAGGCCTGGCGTGCTGCGGTTCATGGGGTCACAAAGAGCTGGACACGACTGAGCGACCGAACTAAACTGAACTGAACTGAGCCGCCAGGGAAGTGCCAGCTGCTTGGTTTTGGCAGACACAAGACAGATCTGGGGTCAGGGGGCCTGAGCAGGCCACAGAGAAGTGGGCCGGGTCCAGGGAAGGGTGGCGCTGGTTGTCTAGGTAACTGGCTGCCTTTGGGCTGGCAGCACATCAGAAAACCCCACTCCGCTTCCCTCAGATGCTGCCCAGGTCTGCTGGAGCTAAGAGAGCTCTGAGAAGGACGCTGCCCAGGTCTGCTGGAGCTAAGAGAGCTCTGAGAAGGACCACTCCACGGCCTGAGTGTNTCCTCGGGACTTGGTTCTGGGTCCTCTTCTCTTCTCACTTGATAAAAACTTTAAGATTTTAATAATTTCTATGCTTTAAATATCATTTGAACACTTATGACTCAAGTCTGTACTACAGACCTGTCTTGCTAAGTGCCAGAAAACCATGTCCAACTGTTTTTTTTTTTTTTTTTTTTTTAAGTTTCCACTTGGGTTTTCACAGTCATATCTAAAATCAGAGCTCAGAAAACTTGAGATCTATCCCCAAATGTTATGCCTCTTCCTAAATCTATTCCTTCCTGCTGGTTTGCTTCTTATCCAGCCTTCTTGTTCTTCATAGAAATAACCTTCACTTACCCACTTGCTTCTGCCAAAAATGAGGCGTAATCCTTGATGCTTCTTTCTCTTGTCACACCTCTATAGGACCACTTGCAATCAAGTCCTGTTACTCTCCTTCAAAAACATGTCTTGATAGCAATCTCCTTCCATCCGCATGAGTACCTCTCACACAGTGAGTAAACAGAACTTCTCCTTCCAACTCTGTGCCCCTCCAGTTCATTCTCTACAGAGCATCCAGGGAGGTCCTTTAAAGATTTCAATTAGATCTTATTTATTCTCTGTTTAAAGATCATTAATGGTTTCCCACCCACAAGATAATTCTGCTAGATTGCAAGCTAGCTCTCGGGCTGCTGTATCCTTTTGGAGATAGATCTTGCCCAGATATTTTTCACTTGGTTTCATTTAGTAATATTTTTTTAATGTAAAGTGCTGCTACCTTATCATTGCCAATGAAATTCTGCTTACAGTTGTTAACATGAGTTTAAATTGACATAATGGGCAACTGTCTTTGACATATACACATGATGGTCCTTTTGTAAGATTTAGTGTGTGTCAGGTAAAGCACTAGCGTATTTAATCCTAATAACACAAAGACTTACGTTTTACTATTCTATTTTTACAAACAAAAACCCAAATATAGATTAAATAATTTCCCTGAATTGCAAAAAAAAAAAAAAAGCTTGCCTTGTTTATTTCTGTTTCCCCAGAGCTTAGCCTGGGCTTCCCTGTGGCTCAGTGGTAAAGAATCCACCTGCCAATACAGGAGATGCAGGAGACATGGGTTTGATTCATGGGGTTGGGAAGATCCCCTGGAGGAGGAAATGGCAACCCACTTCAGTATTTTTGCCTGGAAAATTCCGTGAACAGAGGAGCCTGGTGGGTACATCCGTGGGGTCCCAAAAGTCAGATATAACCAAGCACAGGCACACAGAAGAGCCTAGCCCAGTGCCTCGTGTCAGTACCTAATAGGGCCTGACAGAGTGACCCCACTCTCGCCTGCCTTTTCAGCCTCGTCTTTCACTCCAGTACTCATCTGTCCTGGTCACTGCTTTTTCAGATCTGTAGCTGGCCTGGTCCAGGCTGCCTGGGCTGTGGTGTACCCACTCTCCCTTTGGCTGGATTCTCTGGAGGCCTGGCTACACTAAGCGGTGTCCACGATCAAAAGCCTGGGCATCCTGGAAACTTGTTAGGACTCAGGCCTCACCCTAGACCTAATGGAGCAGAATCCACACTTTACCAGTCCTCAGTGATTCATGTGCATATGAAAGTGTGGCCTCAGCCTATGTGTTAGTTCTTTAGAGAGACCTTCCCCAAATGACCAGCATAAGTTCGGCCAAGTAGTGGATTCACTCATCCATCGGTGATACTCACAAGGGAAAGGAAGTGAGATGAGGTGGGAGGAAGGCAGGGGAGGTGAAGCCTGCCAGTCAGAAGCTGTTAAACGTTTAAGTCTGACCTTTCAAAAGTTTCGGATTTACGTCTGTGTCTCCTTTGCTGCCCTGTACGTAGGATTGTTGGTACCATCTCTCTAGATTCCATATATATGTGTTAATATATGGTATTCGTCTTTCTCTTTCTGACATACTTCACTCTGTGTAATAGGCTCTAGGTTCTGCCACCTCTTTAGAACTGACTCAAATGTGTTCCTTTTTATAGCTGAGTAATATTCCATCATATATGTACTACAACCTCCTTATCCATCTGTCTGCCGATGGCCATCTAGGTTGCTTCCACGTCCTAGCTATTGTACATAGTGCTGCAGTGAACATCGGGGTACACGTGTCTTGTTCAGTTTCTGGTTTCCTTTGAGCATATGCCCAGTAGTGGGATTGCTGGGTCGTGGCTCAGTGGGAGAGAGAGGCTTGGATTGAGAGAATAGCACTGGAACATACACATTACTATATATAAGACAGGTAACTAGTGTGCGTTCTATGCATGAGGTAGGGCACCCAAAGCCAGTGCTCCACGACGACCTGGAAGGATAGGGCGAGGAGGGAGGTGGGGGCAGGTTTCAGGATGGAGGGGACACGTATATCTATGGCCAATTTGTGTTGATGTATACCAAATACCATCACAGGATTGTAAAGTAATTATCCTCCAATTAAAATAAATGAGTTAATTTTAAAAATCCACAATGGAAATTGAAATAAAAATTCAATGCAGAAAAAAGTTTTGGATTACACAGAGGAGCCTGTGAAATCTGTGAAGAGTATGAATTGATTTGAGCAAACAGAAAGTTGCAAGAAGCTTTGTTTGCATTAACAGAGTTTTGAGTCCACCCTAGAAACCTCTTGATGTAGTTGTTTTGTGTTGATTTGCCACACTATGACAACATGGATAAATGCACAGCAGTGAGTCACAATCACTCTGGGTTTTCCAATATCTCATTGATCCAGGGTTGTGCATTGTAGAAAATCTGGCTAGGGCACCTTTTCTTTAATGTAATTGGATTCCAGCTTTGGTGCAAGTCAATTGTTCAGTGTTGCAAATACTTTAGACGTTACATTGCTGACCAATTGATTTGTGGTTGCTGGGGCCTTCTGTAGATTCTGTAAGAAGCCCCAAAATAACATTATTGTAGATCTCCAGCACGTTAGAAAGGACATGCAGTGAGTGTTCAACCAATGAACGAAGCCATAGTTTGTGACTGAGAGACCAATGAAAACACAGTAATTAAAGTAAACACCATCGTTACTTACCTCTGAAAACATTTCTGTAGTGTCATACATGTATACTTTACTCGTAAAATATTTTGTTGCTTCTATTGCCAAGTGTTTCAGGATTTTATGGTGCCCAAATGTTTATTAATTTAACTAGACAATTTGTTGGAGTTTTTCAAGAAACTAAAAGTGTTGGCAGAGCTGTCATGTTAAAGTACAATCCCACGCAGACTTTCAGCATTACGGCTTCTCTTTGTTTGTTTAATAATAGAGCTCACGAATGCCTGATTGGAGAGGAAAGTGGGGTGCAGATGTAGTGCTGTTTAGGGGTGATGGAGGCACATTTGGTGTCTTTTGCATGATCTATAGGTAAAGCCAAGCAGAAGTTATAATCAGCCATCTGTCAAATCTACATAGTTTAGAACGGCACAGAGCTTTTTTGGACATTGGGGGAAGAAGTTTAGTAGAAAACCAAGGAGATGAGAGAGGGACCAACATGTGTTGACTGCCTTCCATGCTGCTGCTGCTGCTGCTGGCTGCTAAGTCGCTTCAGTCGTGTCCAACTCTTTGTGACCCCATGGACTATAGCCCTCCAGGCTTCTCTGTCCATGGCATTCTCCAGGCAAGAATACTGGAGTGGATTGCCATTTCCTCCTCCAGGGGATCTTCCCCACCCAGGGATCGAACTCAGTGTCTCCTGGGGCTTCTGGGTTGCAGGTGGATTCTTCACTGCTGAGGGGAAGCCCTGCCCCTCAGGGCTCCCCTTTTAGAGGGGATTCATTTGTTCCATTTTACTCAAGTGAAAAATTGAGCTTCACACGCATGCTTTTCTTTTTTTTTTTGACTCCTGGTTACACATTAAAATCAAAGGAGTGGCATTAAAAAATGACATTGTACACTTGTTGGGATGGCTATTATTAGAAAGTGGAAAATAACAAGTGTTGGTGAGGATGGGGCGAAGTTGGAACCCTCATGCATGGCTGGTGGGAACGTAAAGTGGTACAGCTGCTGTGGGACATAGTGTGCTGGTCCCTCAAAAATTTAAATGAAATAATCATATGAGCCAGTGATCACATTTACAGTAATAGTAGAGGTAGTAGTGTTAGTTGCTCAGCCGTGTCTGACTGCTTGCAACCCGTGGACTGTAGCTCACCAGGATCCCCTGTCCATGGAATTCTCCCACTGGAGTGGGTTGCCATCCCCTTCTCCAGGGGATCCTCCTGACCCAGGAACTGAACCTGGGTCTCCTGCATTGCAGGCAGATTCTTCACCATCTGAGCCACCAGGGAAGCCCAGTCATATTCATAGATCGGTATATATCCAAAATAACTGAAAGCAAGGCTCAGAGACGTGTATATCCATGTTCATTACTCCATTATTGACAATATGCAAAGGTAGAAATAAACCCAAAGTCCATTTATGGATAAATGAATAAACAAAAGTGGTATATACATATAATGGAATATTATTCAGACATAAAAACAAATGAAATTCTGATACTTGCTACAACATGGATATGGAAACATGCTAAGTGAAGTAAGCCAGACACAAAAGTCAAATATTGTATGATTCCACTTACATGAGGTGTCTAGAATAGGTAAATTCATAGACAGTAATTATAATGAAGGTTACCAGGGGCTGGGGAAACGTGGGGATGGGAAGTTATTCTTTAATAGGATAGGGTTTCTATTTGGGATAATGGAAAAGTTCTGAAGATGGATGGTGGTGATGGTGGCAAAGCATTTGAATGCACTTAATGCCACTGAATTGTTCACTTACAAGTGGTTAAAATGGTAATTTTTATGCTATTTATGGGCTTCCTTGGTGGCTCAGCCGTAAAAAATGTGCCTGCAAGGCAGGAGATGTGAGTTTGATCCTTGGGTCGGGAAGATCCTCTGGAGGAGGTTAGGGCAACTCACTGCAGTATTCTTGCCTGGAGAATCCCATGGACAGAGGAGCATGGCAGGCTACAGTTTATGGGGTTGCAAAGAGTTGGACACAGCTGAGCAACGAACAACAACAATAATCTCCAAGGTTATTGGTTATTGACCCATAGGACTCCCTAGAGATGAGAGGACCCCTAAAATCTCACCAATCATCAGGTATTTGTCAGCCAAAAATGTCTCTGTGTTTGCTAAAGCTGGGGATGGGAAAAGAGTAATGAACAGAGCCTGAAGCTACTCCAGAGGCCCCTAACTGCAGGGGCCGGGAGTGGTGAGGGAAATCAATTCTTCACATCCTTTCTTGGCCTCTACAACTTTGTTTCTTCCTGTTGCCCCCTGCGGCTTCCCCTGGGGTCCGGGTCCTGAGCCATCCTCAGTCCTAATCATCTCTCTCCACCCCATTGAGTGAAGGAGCATGGTTTAAATGAGGCTGCTGAGCTGCGTTACATTGCACCAATTTAGGAATCTTGAGGAGTTCCATACTGGCTTCTAATGACAGAGAAAGAATGTGGATGCTCTTCTCTTTTATGGGAATGTCACGATGTGCTATCTTGATCATGTGTTTCCTTGCATGTAATATAGACATGATGTCTATCCAAGCTGACTTGAATTTGGGTCTTATTTCTGGATATACATTTCACTTTCCTCTAGTGACAAGTACAGAGCTAGACTAAACAATCAGCAGAGTTCCTTTTTCTCCTGGTGCCTGCTAAGTCTAGTGTTGTTCTTTGGCTTGGCCAAGCCTGCCTTCTTCTTTTCTTTTCATCCGCTTTTCCCTTCTGATGGGTCCAATGTATATTAAAACTTATTTATTTATTTTTTTACCCAATAGATCTTTTATGAGAAGGGTGTGACAGAGGATGAGATGGTTGGATGGTGTCACTGACTCAGTGGACATGAGTTTGCACAAACTCCGGGAGACAGTGAAGGACAGGGAAGCCTGGTGTGCTGCAGTCCAGGGGGGTCTCAAAGAGTCGGACATGACTGAGCAACTGAACAACAACAGCCCAATAGCTCTTTTTATGAACCTGGTCTGTGATAGTGTTTCTGTCAAGGCTAATGAAAAATAGGCAAGACTGAATATAGCTCAATATATTTTCCATTTATTTAATTGGAACATTCTGAAACGAATGAAAGAGTGCTTCTTTTTAAACTCATCCTTTAATACAAGGTAGAGCAGGTAAAGAGAAATTAGATTCCAGAATCCCAAATCTATTAAACTTGGGTATCTTCTGACTGATTTTTATTGAGGGCTTTCTTATATGTTTTGCCACCAGCTGACTGTTAACCCACTTGCTCCAATGGAATATAGTGTGGAACTGGCAAATGGAGATCACAGTGCCTGCTGGGGCTGATAATGAAATACTCAGGAATTTTTGTGAGTTGGTTATTAGACTCCTGGGAGCTTGAAGTCAACCATGATGGGAGTGTCTACACCAGGCATGCATGCGTGTTTAGTCACTTTCAGTCGTGCCCGACTCTTTGTGACCCCATGGACTGTAGCCCACCAGGCGCCTCTGTCCATGGAAATCAGCAAATGCTACAAACCCAGACTCTCCCCACCCCCACCTACCATGATTTACCAGGACACCACTTCTATTCTCCTCGTAAACACTCAGATTTCCTGTGAATATTCCTAGCTCTTCCTACACCCCCTGTCTCACCCAGGATAAGCCAAAGTGTCCACACTGGCCAGCAAAGCTTTAGACGAGCAGATGCACCGCACTCCCTAACCTCTTCCTGTTCACCCCACTCCCGGGGCTGCTCTGCTTCTCCATCTGGAGAGGCCCTTTTCTCATCAGGGCACTCTCCCCGCAGTTTGCCTTTGTTCCTGGAACACCTTTTCCTCAGATACCTGCCTACCTGGCTCCTCATCTCCTGCAAACCTTTGCTCAGTGTCACCTTCTCAGGGCTGCTGTTCAATCGCTCAGTCCTGTTCGACTCTTTGTGACTCATGGACTGCAGCACGCCAGGCTTCCCTTTTCACCTTCTCAGTGAGATCATCTGTATTAGTTTTTTATTACTGCTGTGGCCAATTAGTACAAATTCAGTGGCTTAAAAGAACACACATTCTCTCCCAATAAGAATCTGTTTCCTTACTTTTCCCAGCTTCTAGAAGAGACTCACGTTCTGTGTCTCATGGCTCCCTCCCAGGCAGCAGTTTATCACTCCAGCCTCTGTCCTTACCCATTCTGCCTCTGTTTCTGCCACCTGCCTCTTTCCCTCATAAGGACCCTTGTGATCACATTGGGCCCACCTGCATAACACACGCTAATCTCCCCATCCGATGGTCCTTCACTTAATCGTATATGCATAGCCCTTTGGCCCTATGAGGATGTGGATATGTTTGGGCATCATTATTCTGCTACTGTGCCTTCCTTGTTCATCCTACTTGACTTTGTACCTGCTCTCTCCCAGAATTCCTAATCTCTTTTTCTTGTTTAAGTTTTCCTTTGTGCACATTACTGTCTGCTAGAACGTTATATACCTTGTGTACTTACTTTGCTGATGCTCTGCCTTCACCCACTAGAATGTAATCTGAATGAGGGTAAATATTTTTGTTTTATGTCATTGCTACATTTTCACTGCTTATAACAGTGCCAAAATCATAGTGAGTATTTTATACACACATGTAGATATATTTGTTTACATGAAATAGGTACAAGACTTTGGGAAAAGAAACTGATGTGACCTGGCGGGGAGTAGTGGGGGACTTCCTCGAGTGATGAAAAAACTCCACATGGTCGACCTTCTAGAGGAAGCTGAATAGCTCCAGAGATCTCCCAAGTCAGAACTGCTTTGTCTCCATTGAAATACTTGCCCAGGTTCTGGTTTCTCATCTTTTCTCTCACATCTGTGTTTGCTCTTTCTCTGGAATATTCTCAAATATTTTGTATTAGTTTCAGACTCTAGATTATAAACACCTGAAGGAAAAAAAAAACACTTTCCTCCTCATTTGTGCTATAATTTTTCTACTCTGTTTGCATAGTTAGATATTGGGTATGTGGGTGCCTCATATTTCCTTTTCTGATTTTTTACCCTTTGTTTCATATAAATCAGTTTAAAGGGAGAAGAGGACCAATGTCTCAATTATTTGTGCGGTTTTGGAGGGCAGGTGTTAGGGGAGGTGTGAGGCATTTGCTCTTAGAAATAAACTTCTTTGTGTGGGAAGTATAGCTTCCTAGTTTGAGCACAATGATAAGAAAGTTGGAATTTGAAATCTAGCATATACCTTCAGAAATGGTTTTTCCATACGAGATTTCTATGGTTGATATGTGTGAAACAATAAGTGTAGATGTCAATAACTAAATCTATCAAGGCCACAAACTTTAAGCACTACTATAAACATTTCTGTTAACTCTGGATAAAGGTAGGGTGACGATGTAAGAGTTAAGTTTTACTTCAAACATTTCAATTTGTCAGTGTGAAGGGTAGAAGGAGTTGCTTTTCAATGATCTATATTTTAAGATGTTGAGATATTTTTCCTAATACTAGTCTTAATCTGTTTTATTATTGTTTTAGTCGCTAAATTGTGTCCGACCCTTTTGCAACCCGGTGGACTGTAATTCTGTAGGCTCCTCTGTCTATGGCATTTCCCAGGCAAGAATACTGGAGTGGGTTGCCATTTCCTTCTTCAGGGGATCTTCCAGACCCAGGGATCAAACCCGCATCTTCTGCATTGTAGGCAGATTTTTCACCGCTGAACCACCAGGGGCTATAGGTTACTAGAACAAAACTACCATAAATTGAGTGGCTTATAAACAACACATATTTATTTCTCACATTTCTGGGGGCTGGGAAGTCTGTAATTATGGTGCTGGCAGATTCAGTGTCTGGTGGAGTCCTGCTTCCTCACAGACGGATACCGTAACCTCACGGGGTGGAAGGGCTGAGAGTTCTGTCCGGGGCCTCTTTTATAAGAGCACTCACTCTGTTCATGAGGGCTCCACCTTCATGAATTAGTCATCTTGGAAAGGCCCCACCTCAAGGTTCCATCACATTAGGAATCTTTTTTTTTTTTTAATTTATTTATTTGGCTGTATCGGGTCTTAGTTACAGTATTTGGGATCTTTGTTGTGTCATGTGGGATTTTTTTGATGTGATGCATGGACTCTTTAGTTGTGGCACACAGGCTTAGATGCTACAAGGCATGTGGGATCTTAGTTCCCTGACCCAGGACGGAACATGCATTCCCTGCACTATAAGATGGATTCTTTACCACTGAGCCACCAGAGAAATCCGAGGAATTATGTTTTGAACATATAAAGTTCGGTGGAGGGGGCACGAACACTGAGACTGTAACAATACTTATGGAGAAAATAGAATTCTTACTAGCATTTTCAGCTCCAAGTTGAGAACAGATGTTTTGATACTCGTCCTGCTGGGTCTTAGACATGGCACCATGGATCTTCCTGCGGTCTACTAACAGTTTAGCCAACACACATAAGGATCAGCATGAAATCCTCACTGAGCATTTCTGGTAGTTACATTTTACTTATTCCAGAGAAAGGGCTTCCCTGGTGGTTCAGATGGTAAAGAATCTGCCTGCAATGCAGGAAACCCGTGTTTCTTCCCTGGATTGGAAAGATCCCTTGGAGAAGGGAATGGCAGCCCACTGCAGTATTCTTGTCTGGAGAATCCCGTGGACAGAGGAACCTGGGAGGCTACAGTCCATGGGGTCACAAAGAGTCAGACACGACGGAGCAAATAGCACTTTGACTTTCATTCCAGAGCAAAGTTAATATATGATGAAAAGCAGAGTATTTCCAGGGCCTTTTCAGGTATTATGACAAGAACCTTCCTTCTAGAAAAGCATTGGCGAGTTGTGAGGATGCTGCGTGCTACAACATCCTTTGCCTTCAAGGCATTGTGAACGACTTGAATCAATTGGTAACCTTATTAAACACAAGCAAACAGTAAAATGAAAGCTATTTATCTGAAACAGCAGGTTGGAAACTTCATTTGTACCTTGACGTTGTGTCACTAACGCTGCCAAAACTTTGCCCCACCAGAGCAGGGCATAAATTTTTCATTGCCCAATAAGCAAAGTCTTTAGAATTTCATGGTAGTTTCTCTCTAATAGCGCTAATATGTTGAGCATTGTTGACTTTCTGCTTATGGTTGCCAAGGATAACATAAAAAGACTTGCTTTGAATGCTACTATAAAAATATTGAAAGAAATAACTTTGATATAGGAACTAAAGTTGAATTATGTGCTTGCTATAAAGTCACTTAAGATGGGAGAGGGGAGGGGGACCTTTCAGATTGATTTTAGATAGTAGATACAGACATCTTTATCGGATTTATCTGGAGAAAGGGAAGAAAAATCCCCAAATTTTCTGTCGGGTTGGCTTGTATGTGGCTCAGCCTTATTGACTTTCACTCCCACCCACCTCAACCCTTCCCCTTTAGATTCTTTTGCCTTACTCTGACCTCACATTTAGAGAAGAAGCTCAGGTGAGTCACAGGTACCAACTGTGCACATTTATCAACTTATTCCCAGGATGCTACCATTGTTCATAAAGCATTTTGAAGACCCTTCTGTTGGCTTGGTCTTCAGAGCTAGTGATAAGAAGTGTGATGAAGTCAGTCTTACTGATTTAAACTACCTTTTAGGGTCACATACAGTGGAACTAACGTGGACTTTGAAGTCTCATAACTATTCAGAATCCAGGCTCTGTTCTCAGTAGAGATGTGAAGTCTTAGTCAAATTACTTAAGCTCTTTGAGCCTCATTTTCTGGTTGCAGCAACACATACCTTATAGGGTTGGTATGTGGATGAAATGTGGTCACGTGTGTAAATCCACTACAGTGCCTTCTTTCCCTCCTTCTGTTTTCCTTGCCTCTGTTTTTCCATTCAGGCTTCCTCTGAGGTTGACTTCTGAGAGGTTAGATACACAATCAAGCTTGGTGCTTACTAGAGAGTGAGGAGCTAGACTTGGATGTTAGGACACTGGGGAATGGTGTCTGTGATGCTGGAGGGCCCTGCAAGTCCTACAAGGAAAGTGAGGCAGGTCAGGAGAGTGGGAAGTGATGCTCTGAAGGCTTCCTGGGCAGTCTCTGGCATCTCTGGTCAAGGCATTATTAGTGCTGAGTTATTTGAAGCCTGAGGTTGTGGCAGATATTAGGAAGCCTGAGGTCATGTCTGACTCTTTGCGACCCCATGGACTGTAGCCTGCCAGACTCCTCTGTCCATAGAATACTCCAGGCCACAATACCGGAGTGAGGAGCGGTTCCCTGGAGTGAGTAGCAGTTCCCTTCAGAGAAGGCAATGGCACCCCACTCCAGTACTCTTGCCTGGCAACTCCCATGGATGGAGGAGCCTGGTGGACTGCAGTCCATGGGGTCGAGAAGAGTCGGACACGACTGAGCGACTTCCCTTTCGCTTTTCACTTTCATGCATTGGAGAAGGAAATGGCAACCCACTCGTGTTCTTGCCTGGAGAATCCCAGGGACAGGGGAGCCTGGTGGGCTGCCGTCTATGGGGTCATACAGAGTTGGACACGACTGAAGTGATTTAGCAGCAGCAGCAGCAGTTCCCTTCTCCAGGGTATCTTCCCAATCCAGGGATCGAACCCAGATTTCCCTCACTGCAGGAGGATTCTTTACCATCTGAGCCACCAGGGAAGCCCTTTCATTTGAAGCCTGAGGTCATGGCAGATGTTAGAGATGGATGGTAGTTATTGCCTTGTCAAGAATCTAGAGGCTTTAAGTCCAGCTTTCTCTTCTGTCCCAGTCAAATTCATGGGCAATTAAATTTCCTCCTACATTTCTGATCAGGTCTCTGTTTCTGCATTATTTCTCATCTGCAAGGGCATTTTCTCAAGGTAAACGGAAAAGTCTTAGTGCACCTGGGGCTGGTAGGGCCTCTATGCTCTTTCTTCTTCATTGTCAAAGCCAAGGTAAGGACAGAGCCTAGTGATAGCAGTATGGCAGTCATATCCCTTATTTTTGAATAAATAAACCCGTATATAATTTCATCTCTCGTTTACTTCACTTACTCACTTGTCTGTTCATTCAACAGATTTCTTCCTGAAGCAGTTGCCCTGGAGAGAAAGGGCCTTTTCTTACTACCAAGGGGGAAAGAAGAGAGGCTGTTCATATATTTAAGCCTGATTTTGTATGACTTTTGACAGTTTCTAAATTAAGATAAGATTTAATTTGGAAGGGCAAGAGCTGCTATCACTGGAAGTGTTAAAACATCTAAAAGAAATCGACACCGAAAGAACTTGCAAAATGTTTTTAAAAATGATTACCCATGTTGCAATGACCGTGTGGCATTCCAAGGTTTCAAAGTGTTCAAGCAACGCTTTAATTAGTATCCTCTGAGTGCTTGGTGCAGCACACCTGCAGTGGTAGTCACAAAATGAATCGCAAAGTCCTTGACCATAGGCACTCAGTTACCGACTAAAGGTGGACAGCCTCAGAGAACGTACTTCATGCTCTGGGTGAGAGGATGCAGTCAGCAAGTACATCTGGTGAGAGAAACAGAGATGCTTTCACGGAGATTGCACTATTTGAGTTAGTCCCGAAGAACGAGTAGGATTTTATACAACAGATACGAGGGGTGTTTTGTTAGTTACATGTCCTACTTCGGTCCCTGTTTGGAATTTCTATTTCACTGGCTCTTTAGAGATACAAAATGCACCTTTTGTATCTTAAGAAGAGAGGATCGATTCTTTGTGTGCAGTACTTTTCACAGAATTTCTTTGTGTTGCCAAGCTTACTTGTAGAGCTGAAGCCTGTCAGAGCTTTAGTTCAAATGTATGATTGAACTAAATTACAACCCTTCACCTCTGCCCCTGGAGCCTTATGCTACCCAAGGCTCCCAGCGGGGATGGTCTGCCTTCTGTGATTTATTTACAGACTGAATGATGAACAATTGCAATTCCTGGTCTTAAACCAATAGCAGGGGTCAGAAATTACTTAAACTTTGTGATTTCCACTTATAAATGCTGTCTTCCAAAAACTGTTATTTTTCTAACATGCATGAATATACTGAGCCATAGGAATTTTCTTAAATGCAGGGAGGTAAAGAAAGTGATTTATAAACTGTTAAGTTCTAATATTGTTATTTTTAGAGATACGTGTTGTTAAAATATTGGCTGATTTTAGAAAGTACAGAGATCTTTTAATTGTGAAATTAGTCTGAAGCATGCAGAAGCATTTTGGAATAATCTTTCCCTTTAGAACACTGTGTCTGGTTTTTAAATTCTCCTGATTTATACTTTTAGAATTGTGTAGATTAGCAATGGAGTGTATTATTGTCCTTGAGATGTAATATTTTTGTATAAATCTTTAATCTATCAAGGAAAAGGCTAGGTAAATAAATAGGATCACAATTGTCCCATCATTTTGAAGAACGATTTAAGACCATAGGAAATACTGACTTACCTTTTCCAGAGAGGCAACTAATTTTTTTTTGTATTTTTACTTATAGCCAAATTTATCCTGCCTACCTTTGATTAATTGAAACAGTATGTTATCATAAACCTTAACAGAAAAATTCTTCTTCTTCTGTTTTAACCAGAAGAGAAATGTGAAATGTCTTGCTTTCTTGAACCTGCTTTCTGTGTCTCAACATCATAAAACATTCTTGACACTTCTATAATGTTTAGCTTCAGTTTTTTTTTCTTGGCTTAAACAATCCAAATGAATTACTTGAATTTTCTCCTCCTCCTCCTGTACAAAATGGAACCTAATTTATCGTTCTACTCCCAACCCTGGGACCATTCCTTTTACTTCTGTAGTCTCTATTATTTCCACCTTGTTCAGGTTGGAAAGTTGTAAGTCTCCTTACACCCCACCCCCTCCTGTGTTCTCCCTTCTAGTTTCTGTTTATTCTGCCTTCTAGAAATCGCTTATGTCCACTTTATTTCCATTTCCACGGTTGCTCCGTGTTTAGACTCTTTTCATTTATTGTAAGAGATTCTTCCTGCCCCTCCCCAATTTATATTCCTTCTAAAATGTGATGTGAGGTGATGGTGTTGTCAGTCCCTCACGAAGAAACTTTGCATGGGTCCCTGACATGAACACCAACTCTTTAATATGGTTTAGATAGTCTTCCGAGTTCTGGCTCTCAGTTATTTTCTGAGCCTCTCATTCTGCAAAGTAATCAAGTAGATTTTGCACCCTCCTGCCTTCTGTTGCAGACCTCTACCCCTTTCCCTCTCCCTCTTGTTTAAACTTCGATGGGTTAGCTGGTGACTGACTGTTTCATTGAACACACCCCACCTGTTGTGTGTTCTGGTATTTGTCCACTCCTGGGTTTTGTCTTTCGACCTGGCTTTGTTTGCCACTTGTACAGTCTCTGGCTTATCTGCCTGATTCTGGTTGATTATGTTCCTTGAAAATTTCATACCTATTTGTTCTCTCAATTATTTTTTAGCCTCCTTAGACCAAGCTCCTTGTCTTGTATCTATAAACTGCTGTTGGCTTGAGAGTGGCGGTGTATTATTATTTTTTTTGAGAAGAGGAGAAATAATTTTTTAATTAAAAAAATAGTTGATTTACAATGTATTGATTTCTGATGTACACCAAAGTGCCTCAGTTATACGTATATAAGCTAAATATATGTGTGTATAAGTTATACATATATATTATATAGTTGTTTAGTTGCCAAGTCATGTCCGATCCTTTGTGACCCCATGGACTATAGCCTGCCATGCTCCTCTGTCCATGGAGTTTCCCAAGCAGGAATCCTGGGTGGTTGCCATTTCCTTCTCCATGGAAGTGTATTTTTAATCAAATTATTTTGTTGCTATAGGTCCATGATAATGGTGCAGTAGATTAAAATGGATCTTTGAGTGTATTATGACTTTACCTTGTGATGCATAAATATATATCTGTGTTATTACTGATGTTATTTTCTAATGGGAGGGTCAAGGAGGACAGAGTTTTATTTATTTTAATTAAAAAATTTTTTTAACACCAAAAACATTTTGTATTATGGTGTAGCCAATTAACAACGTTGTGATAGTTTTAAGCAAAAAGTGAAGGGACTCAGCCATACATATACATGAAAGGAAGGCAGGGTTTTGGCCACTGATCTGAGTTTAGACTTAACGTTTCTTTCCTGTTTGTGATCCCTGCTAGAATTCTGAATTTTCAGTGCCACTTGGTGGCCTGATAAACAGGAATTTAGTATTACTATGAACTGAGCAGCATTTCAGCATTTGACTGTTATATCATCATTTCTGTAGGTTCAAAATGTAAAAGCAGTCTTCATCTTTTAACCCAAGAGTATCTCAGGTTTCAGTCCTTAGCCTCTTTCTATCTAGACTTATCCCCAAGGAAGTCCAGTGGTATTAAATGTCACCTACATGGTGAAGACACACAAATGTGTATCTCTAGTTTCAACTGCATCCTGAGCTCCAGGCTCATATCTCTAACTGCCTGCTAATTGTTGCCTCTTGGAAGAGTCATAGACAAGTCAAACATTACATATGCACAGGAAGATTCTTGCTCCCTCGCTGACATCCTTGGGCCCCTACACCTGCTCTGCTCTCGATCTTCCCCATCTCAGCAAAGGGCCACTCCATGCTACCGTTGCTGGGCAAAAAAGCTCACCTTAACTCCTCTTTACTTCGTACACCCCAACCAGCAAACACCATTCAACTGTATTCAAACCTCACTTTTCTCACCACATCTATTGAGTTCACTCTACTTCCCTCCATATATCATTTTCCTGGGTTATTAAACAGCCTCTTAACTCATTTCTCATATATTCACTCTTGTCCCCTGCATTTTATTCTTCACTCATCTGCTAGAGTAAGCCTTTTGAAACATGAGACAGATAATATTTTCTTTTTTTAAATTTAATTTTTAATACCCAAAGCATTTTTTTTAATTGAGGTATAGCTGATTAACAATGTTGTGATAGTTTCAGGTGAACAGTGAAGGGACTCAGCCGCACATATACACATATCCATTCTCCCCCAAAGCCCCCTCCCATCCAGGCTGGCACATAACATTGAGCAGAGTTCCATGTGCTATGCAATAGGTCTTTGTTGATTATCCATTTAAAATATAGCAGTGTGTACATGACCTTCCCAAAGTCCGTAACTATTCCTTCCTCCCAGCAACCATGAGTTCTGTTTTCTAAGTCTGTGAGTCTCTTTGTGTTTTGAAAGTAAGTTCATTTGTATCATTTCTTCTTAGATTTCACAATAAGGGATGTCATGTGATATTTCTCTTTCTCTGAGACAGATAATATATTTTTTTGGCAGATAATATTTTCATATGCTTAAAAACTTGCCATCATTTTTCAGATCAAAGTAAAAGTCACTAACTTGCCACAGTGAACAGGCTTTGGATCATCTTGTTCCCTGACTCTTCGCTGATCTCAAGTCTAATCAAGTCCCTCTCTTCTATGATATTCTTCCAAGATGCCAGGCAAACATGCTTCTTCTGCCTCAGGGCCTTTGCCCAGAAAACTCTTCCACCAAGTATCACGCATGGCTCTGGGACTTCCCTGGTGGTCCAGGGGCTAAGACTCCGTGTTCCCATTGCATGGGGCCTGGATTCAATCCCTGGTCATGGAACTAGATCCCATATGCTGCAACTAAGAGTTGTGGACATGGGCTCGATAAAGGACAGAAATCGTATGTACCTAACAGAAGCAGAAGATGTTAAGAAGAGGTGGCAAGGATATACAGAAGAACTGTACAAAAAAGATCTTCATGACCCGGATAATCACAATGGTGTGATCACTCATCTAGAGCCAGACATCCTGGAATGTGAAGTCAAGTGGGCCTTAGAAAGCATCACTACGAACAAAACTAGTGGAGGTTATGGAATTCCAGTGGAGCTATTTCAAATCCTGAAAGATGATGCTGTGAAAGTGCTGCACTCAATATGCCAGCAAATTTGGAAAAGTCAGCAGTGGCCACAGGACTGGAAAAGGTCAGTTTTCATTCNCGTGCTGCGATTCATGGGGTCGCAAAGAGTCGGACACGACTGAGCGACTGAACTGAACTAAACTGAAGAGTTGTGGCTCCTGCACACTGCAACGAAGATTGAAGATCTGTGTGCCAAATAAATTAAAAAATTCCTTTCCCGTAAAAAAGAGACAGATATCACCATAGCTCGCTCTCTCTCCCTTTATCCAAGCCTCTGCTTAATATTCAACAGAGGAGTCTTTTCTGATTCCTTCATTTGAAATGTTATCCTCACCATTCTCTAGTTCCTTTGTTGTTGTTGTTGTTCAATTGCTAAGTCATGTCTGACTTTTTGTGACCCCATGGACTGTAGCACTCCAGGCTTCCCTTTCCTACACTGTCTCCCAGAGTTGCTCAAATCATGTCCATTGAATGGGTGATGCCTTCCAAGTATCTCAACCTCTGCTGTCCTCTTCTCCTTTTGCCTTCAGTCTTTCCCAGCTTCAGAGTCTTTTCTAATGAGTCGGCTGTAGTCCCTTATTTTACTTTATTATTTTCCATAGCACCTCTTACAACCCGACATGATTTATATACACTTTAAAAAATGTCTTTCCTGGTAGCTCCCCGCTTCTCTAATGTGATCGTCATGAGATCAGGGACTTAATTTTGTTTTTTGCTGTATCGCCAGCTTTAAAAATAGTACTTGGTGTATGGTAGGCATGTGGGTAAGTATTGCAGACATGAATGAGTATATTCAAGAGGCACAGGTAAACTATTTTAAAGGTTGTCTCAATCAGCTAGGTGCTGAATATTTATTTGTAGAAAAGACAAACAAGCAAACGACAAAGCTCAAATCTTTTCTGAATATTTTCCCTCAATCTTTGGGCTAGTTTAGTACTCCCAAGTCTCGCAGCTTCTTTACTCCTAATGACTCGCTGTGTCTCTGTTCCATTTAGTTGATTGTTTTCTACCTTGTATTGGTGAATTAATTTTACATACATATCCACTCTTTTTAAGAAGACTATAAATTTCTTGAGGGTGGGGACTGGGTCCTAAATTTGAATTAGGTACAAAATGAGATTTTAATATACAGATTGAACCTGTTTCATTAGAATTCATTTTAGTTATATTGTCAAATATATACAAAAGATTAAGGCATATTATACATTGTGTGACTTTGGGTCCAAAGGTTAGGGTAAAATAGAATTCAAAGAAAAAACCTTGGAAAATAGCACCTGTTTCCCTACTCTGAGTGTTCTTTGTTCTGTACAGTAAATTCTATATATGACAGAATAACTCCCTAGCTTGTTGGAAGGTGATTGTAATAATATCAACACCAGCCTTGGTATCAACACTTGAATAGGTCCCAACTGACAAATATTTGGGCAGAAGCATTGAATATTCCATTGTAAGAGTGTGAATGGAGGTTTAAACATTTTCCACACATTTTCAACACACATTAGGTAACATAGGTGTTTCATACAAGAAGGATGGGGAAAACATGCCCTCTATTATTTATGCAAAAACAAAGAATATATAATTTTCTTTTGTTCCATAAAATATTCCCCAATCATGTAATGCAAGACTTTTGATTTGGCCCATGGTGGAGTTTGCTTGATGTCTATTGGAAGACCAACACCACATCCAAGTAAGACATTATATTTTTTCTCTCAATTTTGTTTTACCTCCTTATTTCCATGTTTTCTGTAGCTTTATATAGATAGTTGTATCTCTCCAAAGTCATTATTTAGGTAGACCATACAGATCTGACCTTTCCAATCTTTTTCACATAAATAATTCACTAAGGTGTTTAATCCTTATTTTCTTTAAATATACATTTTTTGATGTGGACCATTTTTAAAGTCTTTGTTGCCTTTGTTACAATATTGCTTCGGTTTTATGTTTTGGTTTTTTGGCCACAAGGTGTGTGGGATCTTAGGTCCCTATTAGGGATTGAACCCATACACCTGCATTAGAAGGTGAAGCCCCAACCACTGGGCCACCAAGGAAATCCCTGACTCGTATTATTTTCTATGTCCTAACTTTTCTTTAATATTCTGTATTTTTCTTACCAAAAGTCCCAGGAGCCAAACATAACATTGACACTGGTCCACTGGGTCCTTTCAAGACTCCCATATCACTTCTCAGATGCCTGTGTTGGTACCACCCACATCTCAGTCACTGGCTTTTTTTTTAAGCTGTCATCACTCATAGTAAATCCTGTTTTAGTTTCTTATAACAGTTCTATGTCTCTTCTATTATTATACTTTTACAAGGACCTTCCTTCCATTACAGAAAGGTGTTTTATAACATTCCCTACAGAGATATTATCTTACTAGGCTGGATCTTATTTTTATTGCCTGCCTCCATTTCTAATCTGACTGTATTACTTGGTTTCATTTCTCAGCTCTGAATGTTAACAACACTGCACAGATGGATGTTGTGATTTGCTTGCAGAGGTTATTAAGATGCTATTTGCTTCTCCTCCCCAAAGTCATTAATAAAGATAGGGAAAGTCAGGTTAAAAAAAAAATCTCTGTGTTACAGCATTAGAAATTCTCCCCCACCCCCAAACGAATTTAATATGCCATTACTTAACCCTCCCTTTTGTTTTCTTTCAGTTAGTTGATTCCCTTTTGCTGTGCTCATGGCAAAAGAAATGTAGCCCAATTTTGTGAGTTGAATTAGATGAGTCCCTGAACTTTTGTCATTGTTAGAGTCGGGATTTAGGACATTTTCTTTTATGAATTAGTATTAACAGCATCAAAAGAGCTTAATTAGATTCACCTGGCATGATTTGTAAGGTGATTATTTTTCAGAATTTACTGAAAAGGAGAAGTCCTTTGATTGGTTATGCTTTCAAGGAGTAGAAAACAGCAGCTGGGAAAGGATATTGAAAAGGGTCAAAGTGTGTTAAGGCACGGCTGAGTTTCTTCCCAACAGATTGGTGGGAGTAATTTTGTGTTCAGCTTATACTGATGTTAGCAGTCTGAAGCAGACAACACACAGAAAGGGCAAACAAAAAATGACTTATGGTCATTCATTTAACAACTGATTACCTACCCCAGACGCTGGGATGGCAGTGATGAATGAGGGACATATAGGAGGACATGGCAGCCCACTCCAGTATTCTTGCCTGGAGAATCCCTGTGGATAGGGGGGCCTGGTGGGCTGCAGTACGTATGGTCAAGGTGTCAGACATGACTGAAGCAACTTAGCATGTAGCACTCATTCCTTGCTTTGGGCTTCCCAGGTGGCTCAGTGGTAAAGAATCTGCCTGCAATGCAGGAGATGCAGGTTGGGTTCCTGGATCGGAAAGATCCCCTGGAGAAGGAAATGGCAGCCCACTCCAGTATTCTTGCCTGGGAAATCTCATGACAGAGGAGCTTGTCGGGTTACAGTCAGTGGGGTTGCAGAGAGTCAGACGTGACTGAGCGACTAAACAACAACAGCAGTTCATTACTTGGTAGACATGTTATACTGGGGTTCGCGGACCAGTGGAAAGAAGATTTTAGGACAGTGCTCTTATCCAGGAAGTTCAAGGTGCTGTAGAAATTAATTGGGGGAGAACCTACCCTTTTCAAAACTAATTGAAAATAGAGACACCTCAATTTTGAAACTGTTAGCAGTTCCAATGGAACTGGAATGGAATAAAAAAGTTGGATGAATCAACATAGAATACTTATTTTAAAAAATTTTTATTTATTTATTTTGGTTGCACTGGGTCTTTGTTGCTGTGTGAGGACTTTTCTCCAGCTGCGATGTGCAGGCGTTCAAGTGCGGTGGTTTCTCTTGTTGCAGAGCACAGGCTCTAGGGAGTTCAGGCTTTGTGTAGTTGTGACACATGAAGTTGGTCGCCCTGCAGTGTGTGGGATCTTCCTGGACCAGAGATCGAACCTGTGTCCTCTGCATTGGCAGGTAGATTCAGGGGAGCCCTAGAATACTTATTTATTTGGGTGAGTTAGCATAGACTAATAATTTAATTTTATTAATTAGCATAAAAATAATTTGTAAAGCCAGTGGAGAAAGAGATATGGGTAATTTTAGCAATGCTGTTGAAAACACATATGCTATACTATACAATTCTCATAAAAATGTAATAAGAATATGCATCAGTGCCATGCAATATGAAGAATACTATTGAATGTTATTCACTGATTACTCTTCACAGCACAACTATTAAGTACTCAGTAGATGTTCATTTAGTTGGTGAATAGAATTAAGGAGATGCAGTGGGGATAAAGAAAGTGAAAGTGAAAGTCACTCAGTCATGTCTGACTCTTTGTGACCCAATGGGCTATACAGTCCATGGAATTCTCCAGGCCAGAATACTGGAGTGGGTAGCCGTTCCTCTCTCCAGGGCATCTTCCCATTTCAGGGATCGAACCCAGGTCTTCCAGAGTGGGTAGAATTAGTGGAAACTTCAATTAGGAATGACTACATCAGAGGACAAACTTCACGTGGGTGATTTTTAATGACTGAGAGGGAGGAGCTAAGAAGTGGATTGCATCCTGTATGAGATTCGAGTCAGGGAGTCTCTGGTGGGACCAGCCAGCCTGTTCCCTACAGGGATATAGGTATCTCTCTGAAGTGAACTTCAGAAAGTACCTTACATTTTGGTGAATCCCAGGAATACAGTCTATTGTGAAATCCTGAAACACTCAAAGATGGCTTTGCTTCCAGGAAGGGCACCATCTGAGACAAACAAGGTCATGTGATGTCCTGACATGGCTATCCTGGCCTTGAAAATGTAGAAATGCTCTTGGTGCAACGAAAACAGTGCAGCCCATTCTCTGAACTCAGCTTTGCCTGTAGGAGTGGAGCCCTCTGCAATGGTCAGCTTGAGAATCTTAGATGTCTTCTCCAACACATGAATGTCTTTATGTTCGTAAATTATATTTTCCATTCCTGTTTGGTTCTGTTCTGTTTTTGCCATGTTCTTCATTTTAAGATTTGCTGCCCTGCCACAATCTTCCTGGCTGCATGAAGATGGATCACTTGGAGGGCTATTTACAACCCTGCACTTTATCCTCCTGTCTTCTGCTCTTTTTGATTTTACCTGTATCTTCTACTCTGGGCTTCCTTGGTGGCTCAGTGGTAAAGAATCCATCTTCCAACGCAGTAGACGTGGGTTCAGTCCCTGGGTTGGAGAAATCCCCTGGAGAAGGAAATGGCAACCCATTCCAGTATTCTTGCCTGGGAAATCCCATGGACAGAGGAGCCTGGAGGGCTAGACTCCTGCTGCTGCTGCTGCTGCTAAGTCACTTCAGTTGTGTCCGACTCTGTGCGACCCCATAGACAGCAGCCCACCAGGCTCTGCCGTCCCTGGGATTCTCCAGGCAAGGACACTGGAGTGGGTTGGCATTTCCTTCTCCAATGCATGAAAGTGAAAAGTGAAAGTGAAGCTGTTCAGTCATGTCCGACTCTTTGTGACCCCATGAACTGCAGCCTACCAGGCTTCTCTGCCCATGGGATTTTCCAGGCAAGAGTACTAGAGTGGGGTGCCATTGCCTTCTCTGGGGCTAGAGTCCATGGGGTCGCAAAAGAGTTGGATATGACTGAGCAGCTAAACATCAACAACAATCTTCTACTCTGTATCAACTGCTGGTTTTGACTTCAAGTTCTTCTGATATTAGGAGTTCAAAATAGAAAAATTTCCTTTCCTTCACAACTTTCTTTACTTGTCAATATCTCTTTAAAAGTAAGTAAGGATGGGAATAGAATAACACAACTTATGGAAATAGAGGGAGACAGCAGCAGGGCCAAGAGCAAAGGAGCATGTAGGCGGTGGTCATCCACTTTGCTGGGGTCTCTAACATTTATCGGTCTTGGGACTATGGTGGCTTTTGCCATCTTAAAAGTGTTTCTGTTTTCCGTTTCCTGACAATGTTGTGCAGCAAGTATGGTCTGCTGAAAATAAGACTTGATAAAAAAAAAATTGCAGCTGTAATAATCTGGATCCTGCTGAGATGGCAGATTATGAAAAACAAATTGTGAAAAATCACATTTGGGTGAAAACCAGGCAAGACTTTGGTGACTTTCATTTACCACAGTGCAGCTGTCTGCCAAGCAAAAAACAATAAATTAACAAGGGATTTTTGTGGCAAGGCAACTATCTAGCACCTTGACTGTGGTGGTAGATACAGAAACCTACTCTGGTGATAAAACTGTACAAAGCCTGATACGGGGGCTTCCCAGGTGGCTCTAGTGGTAAAGAACCTGCCTGTCCATGCAGGAGACATAAGATATATGGGTTCGATCCCTGGGTCAGGAAGATCCCTTGGAGAAGGACATGGCAACCCACTCCAGTATTTCTTGCCTGAAGAATCCCATGGACAGAGGAGCCTGTGGGCTACAGTCCATGGGGTTGTAAAGAGTCAGACATGACTGAAGCAACTTAGTGTGCACTCAAAACCTAATAAACACGTACTCACACTCAAATGAGGACAAATATAAGGAAATCTGAATAAGATTACTAGATTGTACAAGGTCAGTTTTCTGATTGTGATATTGTAGTTTTGTGAAATGTTACCATTGGAACAAATTGGGAAAAGTTTACAGAGGATCTCTCTCTCTCTTATTTCTTATAACTGCTTATGACTTTATAATTATCTTGATAAACATTTTGATTAAAAAAAGACTTGCAGTGAAATATATCTGGTTTCAGTATTATATCATGATGATTTTGCCTCTGAAAAATAAGTCAGAGCAGATTCCTTTAAACATTAGGGTGTAAGGATATAGTTCCAAAGGAAAACCATTTCTGAAAATTTTAGCTAACTCATTTGCTTAGAAGAAGGATGATATCTTAATCTAACAATTTCTCCAAAGGAGGTAAAGTTTAAAAGTTTCAAGTCATATAAGCAATTTGGAAATAACGCATAAAGATTCACTTTCAGTGAATTTGTAAATAATGTGATATGCTATTTTCACATGTGAGAATTTAAGTTCAGTTAAATATAATTACACAATTATTTAGAGATCAGAGTCTATATTCACTGTTTCCTAATCTGTAAAAGATGAGTTCTTTCCCAGCACATCCAGAATGTAATCTCTACGTATAAAATCAAGTAATAAGTAGTAAAAACACTAAGTTTACCATTCCAGGTCATTGTTTGCCATTTGAGAGTCTGTGTGTTTATGACCTCAGGAAACCAAATATTTAATCCAGCTGTTCTCTTACTCAAAACTTTCTCTGAACTTTCTGAAAATGCTTTTGGACTCTATGACACATTAATTTGGATATCATCAGGGGAAGGAGTGTTTGCTTTTTGAGGAGAGTGAAATAGTCAACATCTACCAAGTTAAGTCTGGTAAATAAAGTGCTAGATGAGATTGAATCATATTCTCTTGGGTCAAAAACAAGGAGTTACTATAAAGCAATGCATTTACTTTTCTTGTGTGTTTTATTTATTGGTTCTGAAAAAAGTAAGAAATGTTTAGAGCTCAAAGGGGTAAGCCTTTAGGACACTCATTTGTGTATGTTTATTATAGAACCAAAGTTTTATGAATCTGTGGGCAAAATACTCTGGGTATAGACCAACCAACAAAGACATACTTGCTGAATACCTTTCTATATTCCAAATGATGAAGGAATTGAAAAAAAGAGTACTAGATATATTTTCAACCCCATGAAATAATCCCATTCCATATATTTAATTTACTTCCTATACTTAATGGGCTTCCCAGGTGGCGCTAGTGGTAAAGACCCCGTCTGCCAATGGAGGAGTCATAAGAGACATGAGTTCAATCCCTGGGTCAGGAAGGTCCCCTGGAAGAGGGACTGGCACCCCACTCCAGTTTTCCTGCCTAGAGAATCCCATGGACAGAGGAGCCTGGCAGGCTACAGTCTACAGGGTCACTCAGAGGCAGACTCGACCGAAGTGATGTTCAGTTCAGTTCAGTTCAGTTGCTCAGTCGTGTCCAACTCTTTGCGACCCCATGAATCAAAGCACGCCAGGCCTCCTTGTCCATCACCAACTCCCGGAGTTCACTCAAACTCATGTCTATCGAGTCAGTGATGCCATCCAGCCATCTCATCCTCTGTCGTCCCCTTCTCCTCCTGCCCCCAATCCCTCCCAGCATCAGAGTCTTCCAATGAGTCAACTCTTCACATGAGGTGGCCAAAGTACTGGAGCTTCAGCTTTAGCATCATTCCTTCCAAAGAAATCCCAGGGCTGATCTTCTTCAGAATGGACTGGTTGGATCTCCTTGCAGTCCAAGGGACTCTCAAGAGTCTTCTCCAACACCACAGTTCAAAAGCATCAATTCTTCA
>SJYQ01096270.1:50908-78960 GCA_006410935.1 Redunca redunca
ACCCCCTGCCCCCTGCCCCAGATTCTGCAAAGTGAGAATTAATCCCCTTTGGCAGTAGAAGTGAAAGTGAAAGTATTAGTCTGTCAGTCATGTCTGACTTACTCTTGGTGACTGCATGGATTGTAGCCCACCTCTGTCTGTGGAATTCTCCAGGCAAGAATACTGGAGTGGGTAGTCAATCCCTTGTCCAGGGGATCTTCCTGACCCAGGGATCAACTTCCAAAATATGGAATGTAGTTTCCATGAGGAAGGAGATTTTTGTCTCTCTTGTTTGATGTTCCATCCTGATTGCTCAAATAGTGCTTGGTATGTAGTGGACCCTCAGTAAATATTTGTGGAATGGATGAATGAATCCTTAAGAAAAACTGTGGGTTGTGGGTCTGCTGCAGCTTGATTTCCAGGGACCTTCATATGGGGAGAAATATTATCAACGAGTTGTACCAATGTGTTGTTTCTCCTTTATCCTAAGAAAAGCTCACCCCCTTCTTCCAAGTTTGGTACCTGAGGGAGCAGAACTCTGTGGCCAAACTCTGCAGCTCTTCAAGGGTCCGTGGTTGAGTTTGAAAGCCCTCAGAGTGGCTGCATCAATCTTGTAGAGAGGTGCCCGTCAGCAGAGGGACTGTTCCAGGGCCACATGACAGGCCGGGCTGGGTGCTGGCTAGGTGTGGAAGCCTTTCTCAGACTCACCAAATGCATGCCGTAGACCTGGTTAACAAAGTATAAACCAGCAACAAATGATTCTATTTTAGAGTTTTTGTTTCATCATAAAAAACCCAAAGTATGTGAAGATAGGTTGGAATGTGTAAAGAAAAGCTAAGAAAGCAGATTTCTGATAAGACCAGCATGTGACTTGTATAACAGCTGAATTATAGTCTGAAGGATGGAATGCTGACAGTTCCTTCTTGTGACCGCTAGGATTTTATTCCTCCGTGAAACAGGCCACTTTTGAGCCGATCTTAAGATGAGAAAATACTTTGAAGAATTATGCTTGACATGGAGTATATCTCCCTTGTTATCAGTGGGGGTTCCACTGCTTACAGGGTGGGTGGAGATAATGCCCACGTCTTTGGACATAATGGCTTTTGACAGACAGACCAAAATAATTCCTTTTTAGTCATGCAGTTGTCTGTAAATCTGCTTAGTTGGTCATTCAAAGTGACGACATGTGAGATATAGTTGATGCACTGTTTATCTTAAAGAAACATTTTAAAATTAATTCGTCAGACCTGTGCAATATTTTATCTTTTCAGTTTAATAATATCCAAATGTGCTTTTGGTTGCTTTTGTGAGGCAAAAAGAACACATGTGTGTTTCCTCATAAATCAGTCAGTTAGCTTTGAAAATATAGTACATTTCAGATATGTAGCAAAGACCCTCAGAATAGTTATTAAAGCAGCATGAGGAGTTGAGTTTGCTTCAGTTTTGGATTCTTAATAGACTTCACTGTTATGTAGTGAAGACAGAATTGTGCCATAGAAGTCTCTGGTTAAGAGCCAAGACGTTTTCTTTTCTATTATTTTCAAGGCTTTTGTTTCTTTTCGCAGAAGGAAACATATGCATTTATACTGTTGGGTAGAATTTGGCTCAGACAGTAAAGAATCCACCTGTAATGTGGGAGACCTGGGTTCAATCCCTGGGTTGGGAAGATCTCCTGGAGGAGGGCATGGCAACCCACTCCAGTATTCTTGCCTGGAGAATCCCCAAGGACAGAGGAGCCTGGTAGGCTACGGTCCACGGGGTCGCAAAGAGTTGGACGCAACTGAGCGACTATGCACATTAGAAAAGATAATTCCCATAAACCTACTCTCTTGACTCTTTAGATAAATATGTTGGCACATGAATTCGAAATTTCAAGTTATGACTTTGTAAGAAATTTCCATGTACTTCCAATGAAGGTATTATTGCACTGGTATTCTTTGCTTGATTTAACATAAAATTATGTGAGACCTTTATGTTTGTCAAAATATATTTCAATGTAACTTAAAAGTTATTTTAAAATACACATCAAATTCATCACTTTATTCTCTTAGTGGTCTCTAGATAATTCTATTTCCTCATTTGTTTTAATTGTACTTCTTGTCATACCAGTCCAGATCATCATCTCTTTTCATTAAATGATCTACTCGAATAGAATCCTCTCCTAATGTACTGTGATAGTTCATGACACAGGAAACGCTTTATGGTTTCTATGTAGAAAAGCAAAGTCTCAATTGAATATTCAAGTAAATTGTTGTGGAAACACACCAAAGTGTTAACACATTGATAGAATTAAGACTGTAACTTATTTTTCCCTCATACTTTTAAATATTTTCTAAAAGTTCTACAATAAGCATGAATTACTTTTAAAATATTTTAAGATCCATTCTCATTTTAAAAATTTCAAGCAATACAGAAAGGTTAAGATGAGAATATATGGGGCTTCCCAATGGCTCAGTGGGTAAAGAATCTGCCTGCAATACAGGAGACACAGGAGGTGTGAGTTTGATCCCTGTATCAGAAAGATCCCCTGGAGGAGGGCATGGCAACCCACTCCAGTATTCTTGCCTGGAGAACCCCATGGACAGAGAAGCCTGGCAGACTACAGGCCATGGAGTTGCAAAAGTCGGATGGACTGAGCAACTGAACAGCAGCAATAAGATGAGAATATATTATCACCTAAAATCTTACGACTTCAAAATAATAGTCAGCAATTAGAGGAACACCATGCCAACACTGCTCTCTCTCTTTCACATATATACTCACAGACACACCTACACACGCGACATATGCATACATACTCAGAGGGCAAAGGACAACTAGCCAACTAGTTCAGTTCAGTCGCTCAGTCGTGTCTGACTCTGTGCGACCTCATGAATCGCAGCACACCAGGCCTCCCTTCCATCACCAACTCCCGGAGTTCACTCAAACTCACCTCCATGGAGTCAGTGATGCCATCCAGCCATCTCATACTCCGTCGTCCCCTTCTCTTCCTGCCCCCAATCCCTCCCAGCATCAAAGTCTTTTCCAATGAGTCAACTCTTCGCATGAGGTGGCCAAAGTACTGGAGCTTCAGCTTCAGCATCATTCCTTCCAAAGAAATCCCAGGGCTGATCTCCTTCAGAATGGACCAGTTGGATCTCCTTGGAGTCCAAGGGACTCTCAGGCATCTTCTCCAACACCACAGTTCAAAAGCATCAATTCTTCAGCGCTCAGCCTTCTTGACAGTCCAACTCTCACATCCATACATGACCACAGGAAAAACCATAGCCTTGACTAGATGGACCTTAGTCAGCAAAGTAATGTCTCTGCTTTTCAATATGCTATCTAGGTTGCTCATAACTTTTCTTCCAAGGAGCAAGTGTCTTTTAATTTCATGGCTGCAGTCACCATCTGCAGTGATTTTGGAGCCCCCCCAAATAAAGTCTGACACTGTTTCCACTGTTTCCCCGTCTATTTCCCATGAAGTGATGGGACTGGATGCCATGATCTTCATTTTCTGAATGCTGAGCTTTAAGCCAACTATTTCACTCTCCACTTTCACTTTCATCAAGAGGCTGAGTAAGTTAGAGACAGGCAAAAAACAAAGTTTTATAAATCCAGGATCAAACTATACATGCTGATTTTAAACAAAGGCTTACATTTTGTATTACCTTAATTAAAAAAAGCTTTTAATTTTATATTGTAGTATAGCCAATTAACAATGTGATAGTTTCAGGTGGACAGCAAGAGGACTCAGCCATACATATACATGTTATACGTGTATATTACCTTAATAATTTATATCTCCCCAAATTAAGGGGGATATACAATACAGCGTTAAAAATACAGGGTCAAATACTATCAAATACTGGAACAGAAACATCATATGACTATAGTTTTTTCCTTTATGGATTTAGATAAAGGCTGCATCAAGCTTATTGTTGTTATTTTTCAGTCGGTAAGTCATGTCTGACTCTTTGAGACTCCATGGACTGCAGCATGCCAGGCTCCCCTGTCTTTCGCTGTCTCCCAGAGTTTGCTCAGATTCATGTCCATTGAATTGGTGATGCTATCGCCCTCTTCTCCTTCTGCCCTCAATCTTTCTCAGCATCAGACTCTTCACATCAGGTAGCCAAAGAATTGGAGCTTCAGCTTCAGCATCAGTCCTTTCAATGAATATTCAGGGTTGATTTCCCTTACAATTGCCTGGTTTGATCTTGCTGTCCAAGGGACTCTCAAGAGTCTTCTCTAACACTACTGTTCAAAAGCATCAGTTCTTTGGCACTCAGCCTTCTTGATGGTCCAACTCTCATATCCGTACATGACTATTGGAAAAACCATAGCTTTGACTATACAGACCCTTTGTTGGCAAAGTGATGTCTCTGCTTTTGAATATGCTGTCTAGGTTGGTCATAGCTTTTCTTCCAAGGAGCAAGCATCTTTTAATTTCATGGCTGCAGTCACCATCTGCAGTGATTTGGGAGCCCCCCGCCCCGCCAAATCTGGCACTGTTTCCACTGTTTGCCATGAAGTGATGGGACCAGATGCGATAATCTTAGTTTTTTGAATGTTGAGTTTTAAGCCAACTTTTTCACTCTCCTCTTTCACCTTCATCAAGGGGCTCTTTAGTTCCTCTTCAGTTTCTGCCATTAAGGGTGGTATCATCTGTATATCTGAGGTTGTTGATATTTCTCCTGGCGGTCTTGATTATAGCTTGTGATTCATGCAGCCCGGCATTTCACATGATGTGCTCTGCATATAAGTTAAAGGCTTTGCCTACTTTCTCATATAAAGCATATAAAGCTCGTGCTTCCAGCCCCAGAGGTTGTTGCAAATACCTGATTACGCCTCCCACTGCAGTGACAGCTTACCACTCCGGATTGAAGTTCTCATTTCATTTTTTGGCCTTTGAAAATTTCTACCCCCTTTAAAGTTAATTATATTATTATTTCTAGCTCAGCAATATATTTAAAAGGATCTGAAAATATTCTTTAGTATTTCTATGTATCTATATGATGAGAACTTTTTCGAACATTTATTCTACACTATTACTAAAAATGGAGCATACAGTACCCTTTTAATTGGTTTTCCCCTTCTGCTTTAGCCTCTTTCCAATCCATTTTCTACATTATAGGCAATGTGATATTAAAATACAAATATGATCATGTCACTTCCATGGTAAAATAGTTTCAGTAGCTTCCTTGTTGTGGGCTGAACCTTCCTGGTATCTGTGACTGTGACCTTATCTGGAAATAGGATCTTTGCAGACGTAATCAAGGTAAAATGAGATCATACTGGATTAGTTCAGTTCAGTTCAGTTCATTTCAGTTGCTCAGTCGTGTCCGACTCTTTGCAGCCCTATGAATCACAGCACGCCAGGCCTCCCTGTCTATCACCAACTCCCGGAGTTCACTCAGACTCATGCCCATCGAGTCAGTGATGCTGTTATTTAGTCGCTAAGTGGTGGCCATATTTTGCAATCCCGTGGACCATAGCCTGCCAGGCTTCTCTGTCCATGGGATTCTCCAGGCAAGAATACTGGAGTGGGTTGCCATTTCCTTCTCCAGGGGATCTTCCCAACCCAGGGATTGAACCCTTGTCTCCTGTATTGGCAGGCAGATTCTTAACTGCTGAGCCAAATACTGGATTAGAGCAGACCCTAATCCTTGGATTAGTGTCTTTAGTAAAAGGGAACTTTGAAGACAGATGAACACCCTGGGAGAGGCCTCATGGTGCTTGCTGGGAATTTTGTTGCTACAAGCCAAGGAACGCCAAGGATTGCAGGCAGCCCCTAGAGGCCGGGAAAGGGACTTAACAATAGTTTCTCCCTGTGAGCCTCTTTGTAGGAGCCAACCATGTGATCAACTTGGGTTCAGACTTCTGGCCTCCAGACCTGTGAAAGAAACAAATTTCTGTTGTTTTAAGTTACCCACTCTATGGTAGTTATAGTCACCCCAGGAAACGAACACCCTGGTAAATGCATGGACCAGTGAAAACAAGTAGAGCAGACCAGAGAAAACTGGAAACGTATTTTCAGAAGTGAAGCCCATAAACAAGCTGACCAGCATCACAGAATGAACACTCTTCCTGCTATAGTTAGTGTAAAATAGAAGAGCCTCTGTATGCTCTGTTACGCCTTTTTGGTCTTTCCTGCTTTAGTTTTCTACCTTCACCTTGCTTCCGCTGCTTTCACTGGCCTGTTGCGGTTCCGAGTAAGTCAAGCTCCTGTCTGACTCAGGGATTTTTGTATGCGCCTATCTCTCTGCCTAGGAAACTCTTTTCCTATGTTCTGCTTGGATGACTGTTACTCATCATTTATGTCTGGTAAAATGCCACTCCTCAAAGACCTCTCCCGTAAGATTTTCCTCCCAGGTGAATTAGGTTCCTTAGTTACATCTTCTCATGTTCTCCCCACCCCTGCTTCCTAGCATTTGTCATGGATTGTGACTAGAATACATATGTTATTTGTATGACTGTTTTTTTAATGTCTGTCTTTCCCGCTAGACTGTATGCTCCATTAGGCAGCAACTGTATCTGTTTTACTCTTCTGTGTTTCCCTAGCTACCAGCATCATGACTGGTATGCAGTAAGTATTTTTGAGTCAAAAGCACATTTTGAAGCTTATAATTAGAAGGAAGTACACAAAGAGAAAAATATCCATTTTTCAAATTTTCTTCATTATGGCCAGAGTATAGTTGAGCCATTTCAATCATTTTTACTTATGTAGCTATTCTGACAGGATAATTAGAAATGCCATCATAGTAAAAGAGCAACTTCTCTTCATTCATCAGAGTCAAATTTTGAAATATATTTGAAATGCCATATATTAGTATAATTAATATTTTTACTGGTTGCTTATAGTAGACACCATTTAGATATTTAAACTAAGTTGGTTCAGTATTCAAACTGAGGACTCTATACCAAGATAGCAGAAACACTCAGTGAAGATAGTGTAAAATGTGTGCTTTCTCTAAAACTTGTGTACTTTCATATAAACTTGTCATTTTGTGCTTAATTACAGGCAATATCTAAGATTATCCAAGATTTCCTATATAACGGTTCTCAAAATTCTTTCTAGAATGTGGCTCGTGAGGCCTGCATGACAGAATTCTCCACCTGCCTTGGTTTGGCAGAAGGCCAGTTCACTGACCCTTACAGCAGGCTATGAACTCACCTTTAAAGTGATGTATGTTTCCTGAGTGTTTTCTCTGTACTTGTGCCCTGAGACAGTTAAATTATGGAGGGCACCATTCTGTAAGTCGAAATATATCACAAATAAGTGTGGCCCAAGGAATTCTGAGAAAATACAACTGAAGGGACAGCTACCACGGCCAGCCCCAGCTACTCCATTGAAGAACAGTCTGCTCTAGCTGGCCTCAGTTAGTAAGTACGTTTTTTTTTTTGAGTTTTTTTGACATGTACACACTGTCTTATTTGTTTGTTTGTTTATTCTTGGCTGGGTCTCCACTGCTGCCCGGGCTTTTCTCTAGTTGTGGAGAACTGAGGCTGCTCTCTGGTTGTGGTGCACCGACTTGTTGCGGTGGCTTCTCTTGTTGCAGGGCACAGGCTCTAGGCACGTGGGCTTCAGTAGTTGGGACACATGGGCTCCTTAGTTGTGGCTCACGGATCCCAGGCTTCAGCACTTGCGGCTCATGGGCTTAGTTGCTCTGAGACATGTGGAATCTTCCCTGACCAGGGATTGAACCCGTGTCCCGTGCACTGGCAGGTGGATTCTTGTCCACTGTGCCACCAGGGAAGTTGCAGCAAGTACATTTTAAGGTTATTGAAGACAGTAAGCAAACATTAGGAGCATAAAGACAGTTTTTTAAAAATCAACTTAATGGAGATATTACTTATATACAATAAAAAGTATACATTTTAGAGGTAGTTTTGATGTAGTTGGATAACACTTATGTCTACTCAGAAATTCCCTCTTGTCCCTTGTCAACCTCTCTTCCCCAGTCGTCTCCCAGCCCCAGGCAACCACTGATTTACTTCCTGTCACTGTAGGTTAACTTTGCTTCTTCTAGAACTTTGTATACATAGAATCATACAATATTCATACATTTGTGTCAGGCTTCTTTTGCTCAGCATGAAAAAAATCGCATATTTTATCAAATTTTTTAAGAAGGATGATTTTATCTACTGTATCATACAAAATACCAGTTGGCTATTTTATCTTGAAAATACCTCAAACAAAGCTCTCGGCTTGGTCTCCTCTCTAATCATCTTCTGATAGTCTGCTGCAGCTCTATGGGTTTTTGATTGGAGTGGGAAGTCCAGAGCTCCAGGTCAATTCTCAACTGAAAAAAGATTCTCCACCAGAAAATGTACCGGCATTCCCCATATATGATGGTCCAATACCCCCATGACTGCGACTCTGAACTTTCAATGCTCCATGTTTCATGGCTGTTTTTAATGCTGGAAGCAGCTAGGTCTCTTTTCCAACTTGGTTACCTTGGGTCTGCTTAGGGAGATCTTTGGTGAAAACTGCAAAGCAGGAGAAATCAGGCTCTGGTGCTTTCCCAATGACCCTGCATGTTTCCTCTCCTTCCCGTGTCATCTGCATCACTCTGGCACCCCAGCAATCTCCCGCTGCCATTCCCACACAGGCCTGTCTTCCACTTGTTTCCCTGCCAATAGAACCCTGGTCTTCAAGGTCTCGTTTCATCCAACGCTACTCTCAGCTGGCTCCCATTTCAACTAGCTCCCATTAGCTGATGGGCTAATCAACTGCTTCTGAACTGTGGGACGCAGTCTTGTGCCTAGCACTACTAGAAGCCGTGGTGAGTTAAGATGTGGTCTTGTTCTCAACGAGTCCAGAGAGTGGTGGGGGACCTTCCTTCAGACAACAGTTCTAATCCACAAACAATCTTTTCTCTTCTTCTTCAGGGTCCCTGTTGTGTGTTTGGGAAAGTGAGGGGACTTGTGGGTCCCCGTTGCTCTGCTGTTCACGTGGCCAGCACTTCTCCATGTCATGTGTTTCTCTCTGCATGGTTGTGGGACACTGTTCACTTTGTTTTCATTTGTGACTTGGAATCCGAGAGTGTGAACCCTCTCACAGTCATTGTGATACCACTGCATGAAAAGGAAGTGAGGGAGGTATGTGTAAATAAGAAGTTAGTCCCACTTCTGATGGACCCTGGAAACCTCTTCTGTCACCACCGTTCAAAGTTATATGGACAAATCAAGGAAATGACGGTGCACTAGGGAAGATTTAAAAACTGTCTCCTCATTATTACTTCTTTATTCATCCAAAAGAATAGTGCCCAAGAAGTTAAACGTGTGTGTGTTCTTCCTGTTATTAGTCAAAATAGTCTGTTAAGAAAAATAGCTTGCTAAGAGGATTTTCCAAGACCATAGGACATTAAATTTCTGAACTCATTGTATGAAGAGTTCATTTCAAAATTAAAGTTTTAAATAATTTTCTCCCAGAAGTAGGTTTTTAAAAGCATAGTTTTGGAAATTGTAGAAAAGTATGTTAAGAAAATTTAAGTATGCCACTTTTATTTCTGTGGCCCCCAAATTAATATAACACTATCATTGTCAACTAAAATAGGAGGCATTTAAGGGGCAGAGCAGAGGGCCATAGTTTAAGTGATTTGAAGTTACCTTAATATGATTTTAAGCTCCGGGAATAGGGAGAGATTTGGAACTTAAGGATATATAGGGATATATTAACCTTTTCTCAGAGGTTATATAGCAGATAAGAAGAGCTCTAAAAAAATTTATGGGTCTAATGCAGTGCATTCAGACAAATGCTACCTCCAAAAAAGGCATATGGATGAATAGATTGGCCAGGAAATTAAGGTCGAAAATGAACACTTTTGGAAATGATGAGTTTGGAAAACAAATGTGTTTTCACTGAGATGTGGAGTGGAAGAAAAAGGGGAAGAGGATATTATTTATGAAGATTTTGTGATCTGGTTCTAAACAAGGTGGACCAGTCATGGTGATTTGGCCCTCAGATAGATACTATCATACCGTGATTTATAGCCGGTCATGTGGTTAGTCGCTAAGTTGAGACCCCCTGGACAGTAGCCCACCAGGCTCCTCTGTCCAAGGAATTCTCCAGGCAAGAATACTGGAGTGGGTTGCCATTTCCTTCTCCAGGGGATCTTCCAGACCCAGGGGTCAAGCCCGGGTCTCCTGCACTGCAGGCAGATTCTTTACCAACTGAGCTCCTAGGGAATTCCCCTGGGAGTGAGTAAAGGATGCTATTTGCATTGACAGTCTTATTTCATCAGAATTTAGATCTTTAAAATAAATGGAAGGCATTTGATAACATTTGTATAGTAAATTGCAAAGAATTGATTACAAACGATAAAATAAAAAAATGTTATTCCCAACCCAGGGATCGAACCCAGGTCTCCCACATTGCAGGCAGATTCTTTACCAGCTGAGGCACAAGGGAAGCCCAAGAATACTAGTGAAAAAGATTAAAATGTATATTTGCATGTGGAAGTAAAACTGGCCTATTCAGCTCTGGGTCCAGACTCTTATTTTCTTATGGTGTGACAGGCAATTTAAACTACAAAATTAAACAGTAAAGGATATGGCTTTAAAAACAAATGAATTTAAATCTCAAAAGAAATCCAAACTTCTTAAAATGTACTTCGTTGTTCCAATGTTCCTTTTATTTAATAAAAGCTTTTGTTTGCAAGAGCTTATAGTGGGTGGCCAACATGGATTTATTGTAAGATTTTGTCATTGAAGAACAGCTTTAATGAAATATCAGAAGATGTGATTTTGCCCCCCAAACCTTTGAGTTTTCTCTCTCTCTCTTATTTTTTTGGTATTAGTATATTTTATTTGTTTTTTGATGTGCTGGCTATTTTTTTCTTGCCTGCGTCCCCTCTCCCAGAAGCAAATAAAGGATGGGTTTCCAGGGATTTTTCACAATTATCACCCAAAGTTCCTAAATCAAAGATCAGGAAGGTGGTTTTGCCCTGGACCTAGACCTAAGTTGGATCTGACCCAGTGGGCATCTGCTCTGTACCCTTGCTTAGGACCCTGTGCTCAGAAGCATCCTGCACTTGATTTAAAGGTCTGCTGTCAAGGTCCTGAAACTCTTAATAATTTTTGAACAAGGATTCCGCATTTTCATTTTGCACCAGGTCCCACAAATCACAGCGCCATTCTTGCTGACAGTAACATGAGAGCTGACATTTATTGCATTCGCACTGTGTACCAGGCATTGTTTAAACTTTCTCATATATATCAGCGCATTTAATATTTATCACAACCCTCAGAGTTCGGTGTTATGGCTCCCACATCACAGAGGAGAAACTGAGCCCAGAGAGGATAAATAAGGAAAACGAGGCTGCAGTGGAGCAGAGAAGCCGGCCCGCGTGGCCTGCTCCGAGTGCGGGCGTCCCTGGCCGCTACCCTTCCGCCTCCATCCCACACGGTTTCTCTTCCAGCTCTCACACAAAATTCTCACTGCCTGCGGTCTGCTGAAATGGGCAACCCTTTGGAACCCTGTGTAAGGTGTGCTTTCTGGGAATGCGTGTGACAGGTATCACCTTGTGACCCGAAGAAGCCAAGCATGATTCTTTAATCTCCTCTAAAGGAAGTAGCTGTTACTGTGGCCAGGTTTCTGAGGGAACAGACCGACAGAAAGGAACTGAGTGAGGGAAAGAACTTAAAAAATCAAAGAAGGCGAGAGCGTGGGCTGCACACACGCAGGGAAGGGCCTGGGCAGCCAGCCAGCTTGGGAGGAACGAGGGGCAGCGGGACCCAGGCAGGCTGCTGGAGAAAGGAAAACATAAAGAGGAGCAGTCCGTGTTGCCTGCTTGGCTATTTGATTGCAGCAGATGCTGGAGACCAACACAGCCAGCTTTTAGATTGTTTTAGGGGGACTGAGTGAGAACACTAATTTTCTGATTTGCAGGCGGCTGGGTCTGTGGGGCGGGTGGGCATGTGACTGGATGTGGCTAGTGGAGACCAACCGCTGGGAGAGGCAGGGAGAGGCCTCCTTGCTGCTGGAGCTGGGTAGAGGGTTTGCAAGTTAACCCGTTTCAGGCCACCCAGGGAGGCCTTCTAGCTGCCCCTCAGATCATGTTATCTAGGACGTGGCACCCAGTAGGCACTCAGTAGTATGTGAGCAGTGAATGGATGAATCTAGCCACTACCCACTACGCTAGTGTTTAGTGAAAGTGAAAGTTGCTCAGTCGTATCCGACTCTTTGCAACCCCATGGACTATACAGTCCATGGAATTCTCCAGGCCAGAGTACTGGAGTGGGTAGCCTTTCCCTTCTTCAGGGGATCTTCCCAACCCAGGGATCGAACCCAGGTCTCCCACATTGCAGGCAGATTCTTTACCAGCTGAGGCACAAGGGAAGCCCAAGAATACTGGAGTGGGTAGCCTATCCCTTCTCCAGCAGACCCTCCTGTCCCAGGAATTGAACCAGGGTCTCCTGCATTGCAGGTGGATTCTTTACCAACTGAGCTATCAGGGAATCCAGCTAGTATTTAAGGCAGGCTCAATACTGCAGTCCACTGGGTCTCAAAGAGTCAGACACGACCGAGTGACTGAACAGCAACACTACCGAACAAGTATTTTTCTGACTGATTGGGTCTACCAAGTGATAGTTTGTCATACTTCTCCACTCTGGCCCTCCTGTAATTCTTGGTGTGCCAAGTGGGCAGGGAGCTGGGATACTTGTGTCTTCTTGGGTATTGTGTTCCCAGTGCCCAGCCTGGCACATGTTAGGAGCTTTGATATTTCCTGAAAAACAAAATGAATGTTGTTAATGGGGGATGACAATCCCAGTTAATATTTGAGGTCCTCGGTTCCATATTTTCCATCCTAGGCTAAGTGCGGTGATCTGCACTGCATTTTTGTATTCTGATGTAGCTTGTTCACTACTGATAAGCTCAGATGCAGGCTGTCTGTTTTGAGGTAGCTAGATGCTAAAGGCTGGTAAACTTCCCATTTGCTTTGAAAGAGAGTCAGCTATGAGGAGGCTCTGAAGTATCTACCTTCCAGACAGTGTCATCTTTGGAAGGGTATTTTTCTTCTTTAATACCATCAAATGTAGAGCTCAAAGACCCCAGCAGCCATGTGATTATAGTTAGCTATGTTAGATGTCTGTGCCATGCCTAAAATTTCTATTTTGAGCCTGGCCCCTCAATATGTACCGCAGCACTCCTAAGTCTATAACAAGGCAGTCCTACATGGGTGCCTTATTCCTAGAGATTTTACCATCTCCCTCCTCCCCCTGCCCTTTTAAGAACTAGACCTGTATTTTTGATCAGAGAGGTCAGGGACTATTGTTCATGTCACTTCTGATTATTATCACAGCCAATTTCAGGCATATTCTATCACTAGAGTATCTCAGAATATTCTGGTGTTAGAATATTTAGTGAGTCATCCTATCTAAAGATTCTGTCACTTAGGATGGCTCACTATTCATTTCTGGTGAGAAAGTGTTCTCTTATTAAATTTCAGTATTGATTTAAAAGGCCTGATACATTAAATAAAAGGAAGTAACAAAATATTCTCAAATACTAAGCATTTTTGAATCTTAGTTATATGAAAAATGATTGATTTGCTTAAATATCTGCACATCTGAAAATTCAGACATTTAGACTATGAGCAGGGACTCTGATCATCTTGCTTGTAGCTGACTGCTGGGACTGTGCCTGGAAAATACTAGAAATTCAGCATTTGTTGAGTGACTTCTCAGAATTCTGAAATCATTTTTGTATTAAAAAGCTTTGATCTTGATTTCTGAGGATAATAATTGAAAATGCTGCAATGAACATTGGGGTACATGTGTCTTTTTCAATTATGGTTTCCTTAGGGTATATGTCCAGTAGTGGGATTGTTGGTCATATGGAATAACCATAATGGTCTTCATAGTGGTTGTATCAATTTAATACACCCTCACCAACAGGGCAAGAAGTTCCCTTTTTTCTATATCCTCTCCAGCATTTATTGTTTGTAGATTTTTTGATGATGGCCATTCTGACTGGTGTGAGGTGATACCTCATTTATAATAGCTAGTACAAGGAAGCAACGTAGATGTCCATCGATAGATGACTGGATAAAGAAGTTGTGGTACATATATACAATGGAATATATCTCCCAGGCAAAAAAAGGAACACATTTGAGTCAGTTCTAATGAGGTGGATGAATCTAGAGCCTATTATGCAGAGTGAAGTAACTCAGAAAGAAGAACACAAATATCATATATTACCAAGGAAATGGCAACCCACTCCAGTGTTCTTGCCTGGAGAATCCCAGAGACGGGGGAGCCTGGTGGGCTGCCGTCTATGGGGTTGCACAGAGTCGGACACGACTGAAGCGACTTAGCAGCAGCAGCAGCAGCAGAAAGATGGTACTGATGAACCTATTTGCAGGGCAGCAGTGGAGATGCAGACATAGCGAACAGACTTGTGGACACAGCAGAAGAGAGGAAGAGACCACTTGAAAGGGTAACATTGACACATACACATTAGCACATGGAAAACAGACAGCCAGTGGGAATTTGCTGTGTGACACAGTGAGCTCAAGCCTGGTGCTCTGTGACAACCTAGAAGGGGGGGATGGGGTGGGAGGTGGGAGGGAGGTTCAAGAGGGAGGGGGCATACGTATACTTATGGCTGAGTCATGTTGATATATGGCAGAAACTAACACAATATTGTAAAGCAATTGTCCTCCAGTTAAAAATGTTTAAAAATTTAAACAATTAAAAATGGATAATTAATAAACTGATAAATTTATTATTATCCACTCCTACTGTGTGTCCTTCGGAGTGATGGATTATGCCCCTAGATGCTATGGTGATTTAAGCAGGGCTGTTGGATGCCTTGAGGAAAAAAACAAGAGGACAGAATCGAGAGGATAAGAATTGCCTATCACCACTGCTAAGTCACTTCAGTCATGTCTGACTCTGTGTGACCCCATAGACGGCAGCCCACCAGGCTCCCCCATCCCTGGGATTCTCCGGGCAAGAACACTGGAGTGGGTTGCCATTTCCTTCTCCCATGCCTGAAAGTGAAAAGTGAAAGGGAAGTCGCTCAGTCGTGTCTGACTCTTTGCGACTCCATGGACCGCAGCCTACCAGGCTCCTCCATCCGTGGGATTTTCCAGGCAAGGGTACTGGAGTAGGGTGCCATCGCCTTCTCCAGCTATCACCACTAGTTATCCCCTTTTCCTTATTAAATATGGGGCCAGTGGAGGTGGAGGGAGTCAGCATTTCCAAGAGGAGTGTGAACGATGACAGGGCATATACCATTTAGGTGTGGTGTGATTTGTCTGTGTGTGCATGCTCAGTCGCTTACTTGTGTCCAACTCTTTGTGACCCCATGGACTGTAGCCCACCAGGCTCCTCTGTCCGTAGGATTTCCCAGGCAAGAATACTGGAGTGGGTTGCCATTTCCTTCTCCAGGGGATCTTCCTGACCCAGGGATTGAACCCAGGTCTCCTGCGTTTCCTGTACTGGCAGGCAGATTCTTTACTACTGCACCACCTGGGAAGCCTCATGACTTGTCTACCATCTAGTTATTTATCTCCTTAGCCTAAGCATCAGGGGAAAAGCATGGTGTCTGAAAGAACATCTTAGGAATGTGATGCAAACAAAGGACGTGCATCTGGTCCACATGGGAATGTTCTCTGCTACTTAGTTTGGCAGATGGGAGTGCTTTTGCAAAACAGAATCCTGAGTCCTAGGAAATCATTTTCTCTTTCAGTAAGAAAACTCAAGAGGCTGTACACTTACCTGCAGTGGCATAATTCTAGGTGTCTATTAAAGGTTTAAAACCCGATCAGGTGCAAAATATCCATGTGGTGTCAAGGCACCAGGGAGCAAGGCATTTGCAGTCTCTATCAGTTCTAGCAGTGCTGGCATCTGCTGTCTCTGTGGGTAGCAAAGACTTTTATAAGCAGTCCTTCATTTCTCCAAGCATGCTAGAAAGGTAAAAGTCCTTAAGAGAAACTCCGGATTTAGGGGGAGTTTGAAACTGTACTGGGCTTTCCTGGTGGCTCAGAGGTTAAAGCATCTGCCTGCAATGCAGGAGACCTGGGTTCGATCTGTGGGTCAGGAAGATCCCCTGGAGAAGGAAATGGCAACCCACTCTAGTATTCTTGCCTGGAGAATCCCACGGACAGAGGAGCCTGAAACTGTATTATAAATTGCTTCTGCTAACTCCTTGTTGCCAGTAAGCCACAGACTTTGAAATGAAACACATTTCACAGTTTGGGCTTTCCTACCATTTCTTTCAGGTAAGCATCTGTCCTATTTCCTCTAAAAAGGTAATAAGCCTAAGAATGCACCGCAAGCCTTCAGGGTGTGTGACCAGAGAGGCTGGAGTGGGAGCCCTGTGATGACTCCTCCCTTCATTAGCTCCTTCACTGTGGTAGGCAGCAGGCCCTGGGTAATTTTGTTGTTATGTTTATGCAGACCAGCTGTAAGAATGTTGATTTTTAACCACAGAACCAGACTTCAGAGAACCATTTTAGAATCTGTAGGAATGTCATATTCAATTACGTATTTCTGAACCTCCCCTCTGTGGCCCAGCTGGTAAAGAATCCGCCTGCAATGCAGGAGACCTGGGTTTGAGCTCTGGGTTGGGAAGATCCCCTGGAGAAGGGAAAGGCTACCCACTCCAGTATTCTGGCCTGGAGAATTCCCTGGACTGTATAGTCCACGGGGTTGCAAAGAGTTGGACATGACTGAGCGACTTTCACTTTCACTGGTGGTTCAGTGACCAAGAATCCACCTGCCAATGCAGGGGACATGAGTTCAATCCCTGATCTGGGAAGATTCCACGTGTCACAGGGCAACAGGGCCTGTGCGTCAACTACTGAAGCTCACATGCTCTGAGCTTGTGCTCTGAAACAAGAGAAGCCACTGCAGTGCGAAGCCCGGGGCACCATGGCTAGAGAGTAGCCCCGACTCACTGCAGCTAGGGAAAGCCCGTGCACAGAAATGAAAGACTCAGCTCAGTCAAAATGTTAATAAATTAATTAAAAAATACTTATTTCTGACCACAGAGAGCAAGTTCTAGAATGGAATTATAGAAGAAGCTCTGTATAATCAACACTCAGGGTCCATGGGTTCCATGACTGTGGAGTCAAACCAACCTTGAACTGAAACTATTTGGAAAAAATCTTCCAAAAAATTCCAAAAAACAAAACTTGAACTTGCTGCACAGTGGCAATTATTTGTGTAACATTTGCATTTTATTTACAGCTATTTACATAGAGCTTATATTGCATTAGGTATTCTAAGTGATCTAGAGGTGATTTAAAGTATATGGTACAATGTGCATAGGTTAAATGCAGATATGTGCCGTTTATATAAGGAACTTGGAGGATCCTTGGATTTTGGTTTCCAAAGAGGTTCTGTAAACAATCCTCCATGGATATCAAGGGTTAAGGGGCGACTGTTCGTGGAAACCAGATGGACTCTTTGCTTCAGTCACTGGAGTGGGGGAGGAATTCAGCCCAGAGAACTTCTGAAAGAGCCAGCATAAGGAAAGAGAAATGGCTCTGAGAGGAACTTGACTCTCCCTGGGCTCCAGACTTTTTTCAGATTCAGTTTTCATGCTGAGCCAGATATTCTGCAGATTACAAGTGACTGCTGGCTCTTCTCACTTGCTCCCCCAGCAAACTCTGTTGTTCGTAGATAACCCAGTACAGAAGATCTCTGGGGACTGTGATTGCCAGGGACCTTTATCTTTAATTAATGGGTATGGTAAAAACAATTTGTGCAAAGTGATAAAAATAATAACATTCAATTATCAAGGGCTTCCTGTGTGCCAGGTAATGTTCTAAGTGCTTTAAAAAAGAGGATGTAACTCTTTCAGTGCTTACCCTTGCCATACAAGGAGGGTGTTGTAGCTTTAATTTTGAATATGAAAAAGAGCAGGCTTAGGGAGGCTTAATATCTGGTCCAGAATCAAACAGCCAGTAAGTGATAGAGCTGTGGTTCAAATGTATGTTAGCCTCACTCCAAAGCTGTTCTTGTTAACTACTGCCTTTAAGATGAAAATGAAAATGGGAAAGTACTACACAATATTTATACAGCCCAGTTCAGTACTCTTGCCTGGAAAATCCCATGGACAAAGGAGCCTGGTAGGCTGTAGTCCATGGGGTTGCGAAGAGCCGGAAACGACTGAGCGACTTCACTTTCACTTCTCACTTTCATGCATTGGAGAAGGAAATGGCAACCCACTCCAGTGTTCTTGCCTGGAGAATCTCAAGGATGGGGGAGCCTGGTGGGCTGCCGTCCATGGGGTTGCACAGAGTTGGACACGACTGAAGCGACTTAGCAGCAGCAGCAGCAGCAGTGGTTTCAATCTGGGGGAAAATATTTCTCAATGATTCCAGTTCTTCCTTCTCTCTTCCCTGCCGCAATCCATTGAGAACTACTGGTATTACACTTTATAAAGTTATAAAGGGCTTTCATGTACATTTTCTCAGCCAGAACTTGGGACTTTTTCAGCTCTTCTATCTCTGATGGCTCTTTTATTTCCTTAATGATGGAGTAAGTTCTAAAATATAATGTAAATTGTAAGGGCATATGAAGTAAGGTTGCCAGATAAAATACAGGGAAACCAGTTAAATATGGATTTCAAGTAAACAGTGAATAATCTAAGAAAATTTACATATGTACCAAATATTTCAGGGGATGTACTTATAGTAAAATATTATTGCTTGCTTTTCAAAATGCAAATTTACCTAGCATTCTGTATTTTTATTTGCTATATCCAGCAGCCCTAATTAAATCAGAGAGGCTTGTGTGTAAAGGCTGAAACATGAGTTTGCTATTTCACGCCACTTGCTCATCAGCCAAAGGAAAACAAATGAAGAAAAAGAAACCTTGGGGAAACTACACTGAGTGCTTAGATCTACTTATTTTATATAACTACACTTTCCATCAAATCTTGCTGATACCAAGTAGTGTTTTCAGTCATTGATATTTTGTGTAGTGTGGAAATGATTAGAAGCTTTACAAGGGTTGTATTACTTTTATCAATAGTTCAGCTGAAGCTCTACCAAGACAAGAGATTCAGTGTAAACCTTGTTTTAATATTTTCATTAAATGTACTGCAGGGACCTTGAGGTTTTCTGGGAAAAAAGTCCTTCCATCAGCAGGGACAGGACTTTCTGAATTGAGATCAGCATTTCTGCTTTTGAAGGCTGGCATGCAGGAAGCCAGGATTGTGATCCTCAGTGGTGGACTGCACACACTGAGTTCTGGAGTTATTCCCCTAATCACTTTGACTCTGATTCAGAAAAGCTACCTCTTTTTAATAGAATGAAACCACGAATATTTCATAAGTGCCTGCTTTTCTGGGCAAAGGAAGCTTCTTTGTTAATAATATCTTAGCTGGAATCCTGGTGGTGGTGGTGGTGATGGTTTGTGTGTCTCTCTGTGTGTGTGTTTGTGTGTATCTGGAGAGGTGGATGAAATGGGTGTGTATTTCTTTCCTAGAGTGATTTTCACAGAAAAACTACTCATCTCTGGAAGTTTACTTGAAGAATATTTTAGAAATATATCTGTTCATTGAGCAGTACATATTTTAAGCAACAAACCAACTTGTAAAACTGTATTGCAGCAACATTTATTAAAAAAAAAAAAGTTGCACCTGGTATAAGTAATGAAACATAAGTGGGACTTAGTGAAAAGAAAGAAATCAAGAAAAGCTTTATTTTCTGACAGTATTTATAGGTTTTTAAGGCCCTGGTTGCCATTGCTTTTTTCTGAGTTGCCTTCTCTATGATTGATGATGTGTCTCAGATTTGGTTACTTTTCCCCACATGTTAATTTCAGATGTTTTCCACTGGGTGAATATGGATTGATAATACACAGGGAAGTAAAAGTGCACAGGAGAATTTTAATATATAATAAAAAAGGAATTCTGTTGTAAGTGATCTGAGAGTTCGCTTCTTTTATCCACTCTCTGTTTTATTTTAACAACTCCCAGTCTATTAAGACTTTGCTTCACTCAACGATTTCATGTTAATCATCTTTTGTTTTATAACCCCTATTTTCCTGCTGCAATCAATATCCCATCAACTTCATCCACCATCTACTCTGTGATCTATGAGAAGGCGCCCGTACAGGGTTGAATTCGTACCAGAGCGATTGGCAAAGGTTACCAGCATTTTATCCAAAACATTTCTTCCAGCTTATTCTCATAATTTTGCTACTTTTCACAAACTTGCTTCCCTGCTTTTAGAGAATAAGGAGTGATAAGTAAAATACAAAATGTCTGTCAGAGGCTATAAAAGCTGGGCTCAAAAACACAAAAGTTAAGTCCATGAAATGATGATGTAAGTTAAGTGTGGGCTCTGTTTTCACACTGTGTGGCGATTGCAACACAAACCTGATGAATTCATTTCCACTTTGCTGGGAAAACTGGATCTTTTCAGTGAGACCATATTTTAAGCCATTTTTTGCATCCTGCTGGTATATTCAGATTGCCTCGACTCAAGCAAAATCAATCAATTTGGCACCCTGTAGATGCATCATACTGATAATCTCAGATCTTTTTCCTTCTCTGTATTTGCCTTCATTTGGCTGGTGGCAGCTGTCCTTTATATCATTAGTATAAATCCAAGTTGCACACCACAGGAGGCTCTGGGTTCTTTGTAAAGATTAATTTAGAAATTAAAAGTGCATTATCCTCCTCTAAAAATACATTACCCAAACTGTGATGCCAGCATTTTTAATCAAATTAATGATTAAGTTACCTCATTTAATCTTATCATCAAATGTAATTGTTTCCTTATCACTCAGAAGTAGGCAATTAATTCTTTCTTGATGTCTGTTAGGACATTTTGTCTCACAAAGGGCTTTTAACAGTAGTGATGACTCCTTGTACTTTTCAATGATTATAATATTCCTTTTAGAAGATACTATTTTCTTCTTAAATCTTAAATCTAATTCCCAGTGTCTACATGAGGCAAATATATTTTAATTTGTTCCAAGATGTCTTTTTATTTTGAGTGTATAATAAAACATAACGAAAAAGCAAGTTCAGCAAGTGTGTGAATTCTCCTTCTTGCTGAAATTGGTTAGATCCTTTATGAGGAAGTTCCAACAGCAATTTATTTTAGTGGCCTAGTTCGAAGAAGTTAATAATCGGTGCCCTGATATCCTCTCAGGGCTTCTTGGGGAAAATGCTTAAAAAATAAAATTAGTACACAAAGGCGGACTTATTTTAAAGAGTGAGACACATGAAGGATAAACAAGATAGAGTACTTATCAATGTACATAATGTCCAGTTATGTTGTTGAAAATGATTGTTAGGAATATGTTAATCACACTTAATGCTCTCTCTGTATATGTGTGTGTGTGTGTGTATAATTATTTTCTGCCACTCTTATTGCATTTTGTCTCTTGATAAAAAAATCCCTTTTGTAGTTGTTATCACCCTCTTTTAAAAAAAATTTTTTTTTTTGGGGGGGGGATCATGCTGCATGGCTTGTGGGGATCTTAGTACCCTGGCCAGGGATGGAACTGGCCCTCTGCAAGCGAGGCACAGAGTCCTAACCAGTGGACTGCCAGGGCAGTCCTGCTATCACCCTCTTAACACTGGAATTTTGAAATCAGCTTTTACAGTCTGTTGTGTCTGGTAACCCCAGCAGATGTTGCTTAAAGTAATAAATGACATCAGATTTTTCTCTGGGCATCTGAGCTGTAGGTGACCGGCATGCCGATACTTGAGGCTAATTCCTTTCACTGGAAGAGAAGATTGCTTCATAAGAGGTTTTCTTTTCTTTGGTGCATCATCTGGAGCTAGACCAGACACAGCCCACAGGGTCTTGGACACATTCATTCAATTCTTTTTTTTTTTTTTTTTAAGATTTTAAACTGTTAATTTTATATTGGAATATAGCTGATTATGGAGAAGGCAATGGCAACCCACTCCAGTGTTCTTACCTGGAAAATCCCTGGGATGGGGGAGCCTGGTGGGCTGCCATCTATGGGGTCGCACAGAATCGGACATGACTTAAGCGACTTAGCAGCAGCAGCAGCAGCAGCAGCATAGCTGATTAACCATGCTGTGATAGTTTCAGGTGAATGTTGAAGGGACTCAGCCATGCATATCCATGTATCCATTCTCCCCCAAACTTCCCTCTCATCCAGCCTGCCACATAACATTGAGCAGAGTTCTCTGCTATACAGTATATCCTTGTTAGTTATCCATTTAAAATAAAGCTGTGTGTACATGTTGATCCCCAGCTCCTTAACTATCCCTTCCTCCCATCCTTCCCCCTGGCAACCATAAGTTTGTTCTCTAAGCCTATGAATCTGTTTCTGTTTTGTAGATAAGTTCATTTGTATCATTTCTTTTTAGATTCCACATATAAGGGATGTCATCCGATATTTCTCCTTCTCTTGGTGTGACAGTCTCTAGGTCCATTCATGTTGCTGCAGATGTCTGCCACATTAATTTAGCTCTGATCTTGAACCACACCATGCCCTCATAGACTCATGCTGAGAACAACTACCATCTACAAATGAAGATATTTGCTGAGGATTTTGTGCCTTGCTAATAAAACATGGAGAAAGTTAGAGCTATTTATTTGGCAGCAATTACTCAAAAGCAGTGTCATGCATTTATGAGAAAACTCTTGTATATCTAAAGAAAAGTGATTTACTCACAGTGGGAATAGATTTAACACAGATTAGAAACATCTTTTTCCTCCTTGTCTGCTTTATCTTTTGTATTTTATAAGAGGTTAAGACCTGCTCTGAAGTATTATTAATATGTTTTACTTTTATTGGCAAAAAGTCATTTTAGCTATGTAATGAAACTCCACCATTTACTAATGATGTTTGCCTTTGAAGTATAACTCTTTCATTGCAGATACAAATTATGTTATGGATGTTATATTGTGCTGTCTAAATGTGAGTTTCTGACATGCCAATTTATAGTGACTGGCAGATGAGGAGACCTTAGGGGAAAGACAATATCGGCACTTGGACAACTAAAAGGTGCAAGGGTGATGGATTCAAAGATCCATTTTCAGGAAATAATTATTCTTAAAATATGTATTTAAATGGGAATAAGTAGAGTAAGTAGACCATGGTTCTTCTTCAGGGTTTATGGATGCCGAATGCCAGGATTGAAAAAAAAAGAGGTCAAAGATCAAGTAATTTGGGAGACTTTGAACTGACCCTGATTCCACTGTGAACCCAGCAAGAAACAAGAATGTCTGAGGAAATGGGTATTGACAGGACATCAAGGTATCAGGCCAGTCTCCTGAGGTGGTTCCCCAAGTTCCTCCGCCTCCTCTTCATCTGCCTGCTTGCTGCTCTTCTCATCAAAGAGCAAAACAAGATCCTCTCTACTTAAACCCAAGCTGGCCTTGTGACTGCTGTGACCCACAAAATGTGGTGAAGATGGCATTCTGGTACTTTTAAGCCTAAGCCTGAAGACAAGCTTCCACTTCCTTTCTCTTGGAATATTTGCTCTTGAAGCCTTTACTCTCAGGAACCACTTGCTACAGACTTCCCTGGTGGTCCAGAGGTTAAGACTCCATGCTTCCAATGAGGGGGTCATGGCTTTTATCTCTAGTCAGGGAATAGGGATCCCACAGGACATGAAATTATAAAAAAGAAAAAAAGAAAGCACTTGCCATGTTGTGTAAAGTCCAAGCTGCATGAAGAAGCCGTGTAGAAGACAATCAAAATGTTCTAGAATTGCACCAGATAAGCTCACAGCACCAACACAATCAATACGAGTGAATTATTTTGGATATTGCAACTCTAAGCCCCAGATGAACTGTAGTCCAAACTGTTATCATACGTGGCAGGAAACTCACCCAGCTAAATCCAGCGACCTACAGAGTCATGAAGGGTGCTGCAAGATCTATCCCATGGGTACCTTCTTCTATGCCCAGAAGTATAGTCGTAGGTTGGGCATGTCTCTGGGTGTTACAGTGGACCAGTCACCAGAAAAGGTTTCTGTGTATCTGTAGTTTACCTGCCTGCAAAGAACTTAAGCCTCCACAGTCCACATGCTGTGATGTGCTGTGCTAAGTCACTCAGTCATGTCCAAATCTTTATGGCCCTATGGACTGTAGCCTGCCAGGCTCCTCTGTCCATGGGGGTTCTCCAGGCAAGAATACTAGAATGGGTTGTCATGCTCTTCTCCGGGGGATAGTCCCAACCCAGGGATCGAATTCAGGTCTCCCGCATTGCAGGTGGATTCCTTACCTTCTGAGCCCCCGGGGAAGCCCATGAATACTAGAGTGGGTAGCCTATCCCTTCTCCAGGGGATCTTCCCGACCCAGGAATTGAGCTGGGGTCTCCTGCATTGCAGGTGGATTTTTGCATTTTAAAAGGATGGTTGGTGTGTGCTGGGCTGATGCTAGTCTATGGTACCAGGAGGGTTCTCGAGGGTGAGGTTAGAGGTACTACCTTTATTCTTGGAGGAAGATTTTGGTTGTGAAAGTGACAGTGGGAGAATGTTGACTTTTAGTTGAAAAAATCTTCTGAGATGTTGTCACAGACTTCTAAATAAACCTTGATCTTTAAGCAGGAAAATGGTGCTTTCATATTTGAATCCATGTGGCAGAGTTCACAGTTCATGTATTGTTGAAGCTTGGGGGAGTTTTGAGCATTATGTTGCTAGCGTGTGAGATGAGTGCAATTGTGCTGTAGTTTGAACATTCTTTGGCATTGCCTTTCTTTGGGATTGGAATGAAAACTGACTTTTCCAGTCCTGTGGCCACTGCTGACTTTTCCAAATTTGCTGGCATATTGAGTGCAGCACTTTCACAGCATTATCTTTTAGGGTTTGAAATAGCTCAACTGGAATTCCATCACCTCCACCAGCTTTGTTTATAGTGATGCTTCCTAAGGCCCACTTGACTTCACATTCCAGCATGTCTGGCTCTAGGTGAGTGATCACACCATCATGATTATCTGAGTTGTGAAGATCTTTTTTGTATAGTTCTTCTGTGTATTCTTGCCACCTGTTCTTAATATCTTCTGCTTCTGTTAGGTCCACACCATTTCTGTCCTTTATTGTGACCAACTTTGCATGAAATGTTCCCTTGCAGTCTCTTATTTTCTTCAAGAGATCTCTAGTCTTTCCCATTCTATTGTTTTTCTCTATTTCTTTGCACTGATCACTGAGGAAATTGTTTTTCTCTCTCCTTGCTATTCTTTGGAACTCTGCTATTCAAATGGGTATATCTCTCCTTTCCTCCTTTGACTTTCACATCTCTTCTTTTCACAGCTATTTGTAAGACCTCTTCAGACAACCATTTTGGCTTTTTACATTTCTTTTTCTTGGGGATGGTCTTGATCCCTGTCTCCTGTACAATGTCATGAACCTCTGTCTATAGTTCTTCAGGCACTCAGTCTATCAGATCTAATCCCTTGAATCTATTTTTCACTTAAGGTTAGCATTTTATTCTGTTGCTTTCCTATGTCCTACCCTCTCTTTGTGGTTGTGAATCTGTTTGTGTTTTTTAAATAATTTTTTCCTCTCATACCATTTGAGAGTAAATTGCATTCACCATGGCCCCAAAGTCTTTAGTATGTGTTTCCAAAGAATAAGGATATTATCTTAAATACAGTAGTTATCAATCTTAATATATTTAATATTGCTATAATAATTTTATCTGGTCTACCATTTATTTTCCAGTTTTGTCAATTGACCTAATAATGTCCTTCATTGTCCCTTTTTCTCCTGAAGTACATAATCCAGTTTAGGAACAGATTGGCAAGTCTCTTTAGTCTCTTTTAACCTGAAACATTTCCACAGCCTCTTTTTGCCTTTTATGACTGTGACATTTTGAAGAGTACAGTCCCTTTTTAAAAAACGGAGTGTTTCTCATTTTGCGTGTGTCCGATGGCCCCTCATGATTCCAATTTAGGTGTGCATTCCATGACAGAAGTGTATCTTGCTCCAGAGGCATACGATGTCCACTTGCCCCTCGATGTTGACATTAATTTTGATCACCTGGTCTAGGTGTTCTCCAATTTATCCGTATACTATTTCCTACTCCCCTCACATGCAACTAATAGGCTATCTGGGGAGACCCTGCAAACATTCCACTTCTTAAGAACCTCCCCTCCCTGCCCCACATCCCCTGGATTTGGCCTTTATTGGTGACTCATGCCTAAACCAAAGTTTAGGATGATGGTTGCAGAAATCTGTTTTCTACGTTCACCACTTATTCCACATTTACCAATAAACATTCAGCATTCCATAAGCAGGAGCCCTTTTCCCTCCCAACTGAGTTTTTTTATATATATACATATGTAGTTTTTAGTCAACAAACATTTATTAAGCCCCTACTTTATACAGGTAAGCATTTGTTACACATATGTTAGATGCTTCGTATATAAAGCACAATTTACTCTCATAATAGATGCTTTACAGCCAATGATGAATAAAATGTGAACATTGTTCTTATGATAAGTCCAAAGTCCTTCACATAGATTACTAGGCTTCATAATTGCTAAATTAAAGGGCTTTTTTTTTTTTTTTTTTTGGTCTTTACCACATTCACATTCTTAAACAATCTGATGTACAGCAGTTATCAGGAACTGGGCCAGGTACTGGGAATATTCAAGACAGAGTTTGGACTCATTAACTCTATGTTTTCAATGGTCTAAAATTCATCACAGTCCTTAATTATTTTAGTATTTAAATTGTCTCAAATTAGGATCATGAGAACATTATGACGTGTCCTTGTGATGCCCTCATTTTTAAAAAGCACTTTCTTACTTTCTGGCATAACAAGATTTCCAGGTTCATCTTGCATCCACTCTACTCTAGCTCTGAAGTCAACCATTTCTTTAAGGAGCCCTAGTTTCTTTTGGTGGGAAATTGTATTACATACAAAGATCTCTTGGCATTAATGTGCTGGGAGCGTGGTTAAATTGGCTTTAGAAGAATGCCTTTCACTCCAAATTTTATTTAAGAACTATGGCCAAAATGATGTCTACCTACTTTTAAATTTAAAAAATATTTATTTAATTTATTTATTTGGCTACATCAGGTTTTAGTTGTGACAGGTAGGATCTTCATTCTTCGTTTGCAAATTCTTAGTTGCAGCATGTAGGATCTAGTTCCTTGGCCAGAGATCTGGGTAGTAATGTGATACTACTATAAGAAAGCTCTGAACACATAGGTATTTGGGAGAAGAGTAGTAACCTAGTAACTGTATGGAACAAAGGATAAAAAAGTACAGAGAATTTGTAGGGGAATTTTTTTTTTAATTTAAAGAATAGGGTGATGGAGATGCTTTTATCTCTCTCTATTTTGAAAATTTGTTTGGCTGTACCAGGTCTTAATTCTGGCACACAGGATCTAGTTTCCTGTCTAGGGATCTGGCTCAGCCCCTCTGCATTGGGAATGTAGAATCGTAGCCATTGGACCAGCAGGGAAATCCCTATCTATGTTTATAGAAATCCATATCTATGTTTATAAAAGACAAATGACTAATTTTCTGCCTTACACTGAAATTGATACACAAATTCAGGTAACTATCAGAATGAGGTGCATATTTGAGGACATCATCTAGATATTTAAATCTCTGAGTCTGCTCTTAAGGATAAAAATTTCATTTCTTTCTCTCTAGAATCTTTTATTATTAGCACTTATAGTGAAAATGTAATAAAATTAATGTTTGCTCTATTCTAAGAACATAGACTATGTTACTGAGTACAGATAAGATGTTGAGTGTATTATTTATTGATATTTTAGAAATACTCAGGGGGTTGGCTATAAACTCCTATAATTTCACTTCATGTTGAAATTATTTGCTTGTCTTTGTGCCATTTGTCCAGAAAATTCTGAGATTCAGTACATTTGATGTGTTATGAAAAAAGAATGAAGAAAACCTCAAGGTCCAACACTAATGGGAATATAACAGTCAGAATTAGAATGTAAAAAATTTAGGACCATAAGAAGCAAATCAGGATTGAGTGTATGCCTGAGGAATGTGTGATGAAATTGGTTATAGGGACGCCATGCCACACCCTAGCTGGGATACGTGTGATATTGAATGGAGTATGTAATAGAATCTCCCATTTCTAAAGAGCAGTTACACAGCGTGGCTGAGAGCAGCTGAGTGTGTGTGTGTGTGTGTGTGTGTGTGTGTGTG
>SJYQ01096270.1:79737-112588 GCA_006410935.1 Redunca redunca
TGTCTTTGTTTCTGCCCACAGGATCCAGACGTATGACTCTGACTAGTGGTTCCAGGTTTCTGGTCAGTCTCACTGGGTTAATAGTAATTGCTAACATTTGGCTGGAGCTTTAAAGTTTTCCCAGTCCCTTCATGTGCGTTTGTCACATTAGAGGCTGCCTCTAGAAGTGCATGATTTGTTCCTCCACTTTCTGACCCACACACCCTCCCATGGGGTTTTGTCTCTTCGTAAGAATTTCTTCATGAAGTCGATTCAGTTACTCAAAGCTTTCATAGAATAAGACAAAAATGAATGAGTAGAGAGACCCTTGGCCTTTCCTGCTCTAGAATATCCTGGTTCCCTGTTTGTGGTCATAGAAGATAAACTTTAGTTGGTATTGGGAAGTGTTTTTTCCTCTAGTTTGACCTGAGGTCACTTTTCAAGTACAAGCAGCTAAGACGGCTTGGTTCAGCTAACTTTTTTCAAATTGCCTTTAAGGATTTCTTTGAAAGTGTTGGTAATCCATAGGTGTTCTATAAAGGGGTGAATCTTAGATGCTGGCCTTTTACTTACATAGGTGGCTAAAAATGATCAGGATTGGAAGAATTCACAACAATTAAGTCTATTTTTAGAAGTACATTGGCATGTGGCTTTGTAAATTCACATTTCATTCCTATAAAAACCAGCAAGCGCTGTCATAGAAAATACTGTCAAGATTTACTGCTTCTTCATGAGGCCCAGGGCCAAGCCAGAGGAACACCAGGTACCCTAAGCCTACTTATAGCTGCCGCCCCTGAAACCCTACTCTGTAATTTGGTAAGTGTTTAAAAAAAAATTCTGCTAAATGGCTACCACATGGTGGAAAATTAGCAATCTGGGACTGAAACTTTTGTGTGGCATTAAACCACATATGGAAAAAATTAAATATCATCCTCAATGCCCTCCATGTGCTCAGTTGTATTAAATGAAATGCTTAAAAAGTGTGACATTATTTAACTTTTATAAGGTTTGTCACATCTAGTAAAATTATTACGGTTCTTTTGAAAAGCTTCATACAGGTGCCTTCTGAGCTCACATCAGTCTGGCTGTCTTACGATATACATATAATTTGTTACCGAGTATAGCGAAAGGCAATCAACAGAACTCCAACCAGGGCAACGTAATAGAGCACAGAATGCGGTAACTGGCAACAGGCAGTGCCGCAGCAGTTTGGTCCCTAATCATCTTTTTTCTATGGAAAGGATTTTATAAAACATAAAGGGTGAGGTATTTACCATAAATTAAGAAAATCTGACACTTTAAATGACTCCAAGTATTTTATATTTTCGTAGATTTTAAACAGTGCCATGCAACATTTGCAAATGTGCTCGGTTGCTCAAGAAGTGTCGTAATCATATTGATACCGCTGATAAAGAGGACTTTTCAAGGAAATTTGTCAGCTCAACTCTGTTTACTTTGGTGCAGGGAGGTATTTCCTGAGCTTGAGGGCTAGTTGCTCCATTTACTAGAGACCGGCTAGTAATGGTGGAGGCTTAGAACCCAGCTGTTCCTGGGAACTTTGTTTCAACAGGTTTGGTTTATAGCCCATCAGGGTCAGAATCATCTGGAGCAGTGGTCCCCAACCTCTTAGGCACCAGGGCCTGGTCTCATGGAAGACAATGTTTTCCACAGACCAGGGGTTGGGAAGATGGCTTTAGGATGATTCAAGTGCGTTACATTTATTGTGCTCTTTATTTATTTATTTTTGGCTATGCTGGGTCTTCATAGCTGCACGGGCTTTCCTCTAGTTTGGGAGAGCAGGGGCTACTCTCTAGTTGCGGTATGTGGGCTGCTCATTGTGGTGGCTTCTCTTGTGGATCTAGGATGTTTGGGCTTTAGTAGCTGTGGCACGTGGGCCCAGTATTTGCGGCTCCCGGGCTCCAGAGCACAGGCTCAGTAGTTGTGGTGCACGGGCTTAGTTGCTCTGCGCCATGTGGGATCTTCCCTGATCAGGGATTGAACCCATGTCTCCTGCATTGGTAGGTGGATTCTTTCCCGCTGAGTCACCAGACAAGTCCGTGTGTACTTTCTTTCTATTTCTCTTACACTGGCTCCACCTCAGATCATCAGGCATTAGATCCCAGAGACTGGGGACACCCTGACCTGGAGGATTTGTTGAACACGGGTGATCTGGGTTTTATTCTTGATCTACCACATCTGCATGCATATTAAACCCTCCAAGTGATTCTCATTCATTCTAAAGTTTGAGAGACTCTGACAGTCTAAAGGCCTTTGGTTGCAGAGAGAAGACCAAGGCTGTGAAATCTATCAAGTGGCTCAGCTATATACAGCTGTGTATGCAGAGTGCAATGGTCCTTATTATCCAGAAATCCCTGGAGGTTTTCAAATGTGTAAATATGGTCCACAGAGAACTGGCTCCCTGGGATAAGGTGAATCGTAAAGGTGTATTGACTAACCTACTGTCATGGCAGTCCATGTCAGAAGGACTCATTCAGAGTTTCGGCCTGGTGGACAGTGAACAAGGAAACCATTTGTGCGGAGACTTCATACCCAGAGGCCTCAATCTCTCCATACAGTTTATGCAGTGTCCTTACATTTCCTACATTTAGATTCCTGTCCTGGAGAGTTTTTAAATTTTCTTTTTTTGAACTGTGGGCCAAAAGAGTTTAATCTGCTCAGATCTGTAATAGATCAAACTTCCAGACAGTTTAAAAGGTGTACTTGGTTTCAAACAGAGCATAGAAAAATTTATCAAACCCAATTCATCCCTGTAAAGAACAGGACTGAAGTCCGTTTTATGGCTTCATACTGTGAGACAATGTCTGCTGGGCAAAAGCTCCAGGGGCTGGTTAAACAATCTTAATGTCATGAGAAATACCTGGGCTCTAATGGCACCCTGAGACGAGCTGGAAGGAGTCAATGACTATGTCTACAGGAAAACAAATGGGCTGTTTTCAAGGAGGATTTTGAGGTTCTCAGGCACAGTTATTCCTATCACCCCATGTTGCCGCTGTTCTCAGTGATAATGTCATTATGGCTTATGTTATAATACCTTTGGCTGCCGTGGTCTAGATTCCCCATGGAGCAGCAAACTGCTCAAGGCAGCTGGCATACGATCAAATGCTCAAAGAGCCACTAAAATTGTAACCACTTGTAAATGTCAATGTTTCCCAAATAAGTGTCTTCTCTTTGGTTCCAAATTTTGTGTGGTACATTCATGTCACTTGGGAGTGGGCATCAGGGTATCTGATGGGACCACTCCTGTGGTTACCTGTTCTCTGTTTCTACAGGACTTCTTCACAAAGCAGTGGTAAAAGCCTGTGAACTGTGTAGTTTCACCCCACAAGTACCTCTTCGTTGCTGCTGTCCAGAGTATTCCTTCCTCTTGGGTTATCTGCAAGGAGTGACTGTTAACTTCTCATGTTAACTTCATGTCTTTGAAGTTCCAACAGAATCACCAGTGTTGGGAGGCAATCCTTTTCCTTCCAACAATGGTTCAGGCTGAGTCTTGTGGTACAAAAATACTGTTTGTCATCTTTTGCCACTATTGACAAAAAAAATGAGCATTTACCCTCCAGCAGCCAATGGTTTTCAAAAGATTAGTAAAACGCATGATATCTGCTTATTTATATTTTTGGTTGAGAGTGCAGATGGATAACTCTTGGATTTTGGAATCAATTGTACTTTTTAATGAAATATATGGTTCCAATTGTCAGAAATAGAAGAGTCAACCACTCAGTTTTGAACGTGGCAGTTGGCCTTTGATTGCTTTGAGGGGAGATGACAGGGGCTAGGTCCAGTTGGAGTGGGCTGTAGCTTCTTTCCCTGAAGCAGAGATCTGGCATGGTTGGGTCTTGGCTTTCACTTGCCAGGACAGTGTGTGTATTGAGCAGAGGAGAGCTGTTGCATTAAATGAAGCTTTGCTCCATGACAGGGCTGCCTTCTGCATGGCTTAGAGCCCCACAGAAAGTCTCCCTGCCATCTGGCTCCAGGGAGGGCTGGTGGGGAGTGCTTCTGCTGTATGAAACCTTAAGTCCATAGTCCAGATGCGATCTGCAAGGACCACTGACAGTTTGTGGACATTTGAAGGGAAAGGAAGTAAAAAAAACACAGACTTGCTCCTACATTGCTTTGGAAAATACTAGTTAGGAGGACAGTAAAATACTTCAGAACTGATCTTATATGACAAGATTAAGATGGATCATTTGTTGATTGATTAGTGTGAAGTCATTTGACATATAAGACGTATGTGGTTGTGTTTGTACATCTGTCTATATACCTGTTCGGTGCTTAGTCGCTCATTTGTGTCCAACTCTTTGCGACCCCATGGACTGTAGCCTATAAGGCTCCTCTGTCCATGGGGTTCTCCAGGCAAGGATACTGGAGTGGGTTGCCATGCCCTCCTCCAGGAGATCTTCCCAACCCAGGGATTGAACCTAGGTCTTCCACATTGCAGGAGGATCCTTTACCGTCTGAGCCACCAGGGAAGTATATAGAAGTCTGTATACATATTTATAATGGCACCTCACTCCAGCCCTCTTGCCTGGAAAATCCCATGGACGGAAGAGCCTGGTGGGCCTCAGTCCATGGGGTTGCTAAGAGTCAGACACGACTGAGCGACTTCACTTTCACTTTTCACTTTTATGCATTGGAGAAGGAAATGGCAACCCACTCCAGTGTTCTTGCCTGGAGAATCCCAGGGATGGGGGAGCCTGGTGGGCTGCCGTCTATGGGGTTGCACAGAGTTGGACACGACTGAATCGACTTAGCAGCAGCAGCAGCATACATATTTATGCACATGTACGCACATATATTATTTTAACTTAAAAAGCACACACATATATTGGTTTGATCTGTTGATACAGATCCAAGGACTTTTAAAAAAATTTCTTGTTGGCTGATTGGAATCTTGATTGTCTTTCTTCCAGAAGGCACCACCAGAAGTCATTTTTCATTTCTTTAAAATAGAGTGAGAATTTACAGGGACTTGCAGAGCAACCTGGAGGCAGATTCCTTATGAAGTTTTACCTAATCTGATGACTATTTTAAAAATGTGACTCATCTCTATTCTAAAACAATCACCTTCACTTTATTACAGAAAAATAATCCTCTTTTTACACTGTCAATTTCAGTAATAGTTCCTTAATTTAGATAGTTAAAAATGCAGCTAGTATAAAGGGGTTGGGTACAAACTCAACTGACTCATGATGCCCAAACAGCCCCGGGGATGGGAGGAGAAGGGATCAGGAGAGGAATGGGAGTGTTCTGCAGCAGAAGTAACATTGCTCAGCTAGCTTTGTAGAGGAAATGGAGAGCACTGATTAATGGAGGGGCTTGGATAAAAGAAAAGTCATTTAATAGATGTTCTATTGCATTTAAGAGGAGAAAGCTGATGTCTTTTACCTATCTCTGTGATGGACCCACGACTTAGAAAAGTGGTGAGTGAAGGACCTTTCTTAGAATCATGTAGACATGATTCTAATTAGAACTGTAAACCCTGAGTGTATAAACTGTTGTAACTTCTCTGATGGACATAAGCTTGGTCCATACTAGGGTGTGGACCGTGTCAGGCTTCCATTCTTGGACCTCACTTGTCCCATTCTTACTGGGAAAGTAGCCTATAGAATGCCTTTGCCCTTCTATATATGAAAAAAATTGAGACCTGACAGCCACATCGAGGAAAAAAAAAAAAAAAGATATTAGTTGAAGAGCAGACCTGAGAACATCTGGTTTTGGTAAAGTCTGGCCTTTGTGCCCAGTTTTACAGTTAAGCTGACTGAAGTACCACAAGGTCAGGACTCGTCTAGGGTCAGCTCGTCGGTCAATAGCTCAGTTGCTATCTGATCCCCAGACTCTCGTAACTTTCAACCCCATATTTTAGCTATTAAGCCACGTGGCCTGCTACAGAATATGCCACGAGACTTCCCAGATGTGCACCGAGAGAAATCCTTCCGCGACCCGGCTAGCATCAAGCCCCCTCCGGACATCCTGGTTATTAAACGTTCTTGGAGACCTCTCCTCCAGTGTAAGCGCATTAACCCGCGTGTCGTGAGGATTTCCCCAAATGACAGTGTTATAAGATTTTCTTATGAGGTCACTTCCTAGGAAGGCAGGGATTTAAAAGCTGCCACAACCAGCAGTGAAGCAAGCAACATGTGGATTTGCTTTCTGTCATTTTGAGCAATAAAGAATTTATATAGATAAGATTTCTAAGACAGCTGATGTTAGCTTTTTGTTTGTTTATAGGCTTTGGTTTCACCTTGAAAACATCCTCTCTGAACATCAGAAGTGCATTTCGTCCCTGAACGGTATATTAACTTCCAACATTTCTGACTTCCAGTCATGAGGATTTCAAAACCAATTCCGTATAGCACTGAGGCTTTTCACTTTTAATGGTGCGTTCACAAGGCCAGCTTTCCCCATTTTCTATGCTATCTCCATCCCATTAACTACTATCAGCTCTGATAGAAACCATTCTTTCGCCCTGAAAAAAAAAATGAACCACATTCTAACGTTACACCGTGCCTCTTGAAGACAGTATTCATACTAAGAATATGTTGACTGCTGGCATTTATTTTTCCCCAAACCATCACTCAAACTAGTCTTTTATTTCCATTAAGATTGGTTGGTGACTTTTCTCTTGGGCCTAAACAATGATGGGCCCGGTGTAGCTCAGTTGGTAAAAGCATCCGCCTGCAATGTGGGAGACCTGGGTTCAATTCCTGGGTCAGGAAGATCCCCTGGAGAAGGAAATGGCAACCTGCTCCAGTATTCTTGCCTGAAGAATCCCACAGACAGAGGAGCCTGGCAGGCTACAGTTCAGACACGACTTAGCGCTTTCTTTCTTTCAATGACACAAAACACAGGGCATTGTTTTTCAGAAATGTCATGGAATTTTTATGGGACATTCTGTTTTTATATTAAAATATTACCATCTAATTTGTTAACTTAAAAAGTTTATGAACTTGCTGGGACTTTTTTTTTTAAAAACACACATTGACTTCCTCATACTGTCCAACTCCGCATATGATGGTCTGAAACAAATTTGCTAACTCTGGGTAATTTGGTATTTTGTTTTCTCTAGAACACACTACCAATCTTGTGTAACCAGCAATTAGCAGCAGGCCACGTGACACCCAGAGATAAGGAATGTGGCAGGAGAGATGTAGGAAGCCAGGCTATGGGATGAAATGGGCCACCCTGCCAGGAGGCCTTAGAACTAACAGTTCAACTATATCCTTTGGGAGGTGCTTCTCTTTTCCCAAGGTGGTTCTGCGAAAAGTCAGGAGACCACAAATAGCCTCTGTTCCCAAATCTAACATAGGTTTCTTCATGGAAGTCTAGTAGAGCCAAGATGTGTCTGAGATAATATTCACAAACTTCTGTCACTGCTTCACTCTGAGGCCTTGGAAAACCACTGCAGTTTCTGCTTCTGTCTTGTCCCATGGGTTATATTCTGGAAAAACATGACCTAAGCTGAAATGATGAAAGTCAAATCTAAGTTTTTCATAGAAATGGTGTAAGAGGGAATTATGCCCATTTTAATAAGAAACACCACATTTCTTTCTTCTTCCTTCCTCCCATTCCTCATTCTTTCCTTAAGAAATATTGAGTATCTGTTATATGCAAGGCATGGAATACAGTGGGAAACAATACATCATGCGTCCTTTTAAGTCACATATTGTTGTTGTTCAGTTGCCCAGTAGTGTCAGTCTCTTGCAGCCCTATGAACTGCAGCCAGACTTCCCTGTCCTTCACTACCTCCCAGAGCTTGCTCAGACTCATGTCCATTGAGTTGGTGGTGCCAGCCAACCATCTCATCCTCTGTTGCTTTCTCCTCCTGCCTTCAATCTTCCCCAGCACCAGGGTCTTTTCCAGTGAGTCAACTCTTTGCATCAGGTGGCCAAAGTATTGGAGTTTCAGCTTCAACATCAGTCCTTTCAATGGGTATTCAGGACTGATTTCCTTTAGGGTGGACTGGTTTGATCTTGCTGTCCAAGGTACTCTCAAGAGTCTTCTCTAACACCACAGTTTGAAACCATCAATTTTTTTGGCGCTCAGCCTTCTTTATGGTCCAATTCTCACATCTATACATGACTACCAGAAAAGCCACAGCTTTGACTATATGGATCTCTGTTGGTAATGTCTCTGCTTTTTAATACACTATCTAGTTTTGTCATAGCTTTTCATCCAAGGAGCAAACTGTTTTCCATGAACAGTATGAAAAGTCACACATTATAAATCTTTAAACAGTATATACAAATTAAACATTTGTATGCACTACTAAGCAAAATTAAGCAATTCAGTCATTAGCAATAATTATACTTAATTGTTTAATCAAAGTACTTAATAAAGTTCTTTTTACTCTCCATCAAGCCTACCTTGTTTTGATGGTAATCATTTGTACAGTATAAGAACACTTCCAAACAGGAACCCAACTTAATCATCAAAACATGTTTATTGAATTAAGTGGTGACCATAGACTTCAGAAGGACTTATCTGGGACATTTTAAAAGAAATATATCATTTATTATTTTCCTGACTGCATAATATTATTTCATTGCTGAAAAATTTATAAATTCTAGAAAACATGATATATTTCTTTTGGCCTTGGTGATGTGTGTTTGTATATAAACAAAGAAAAAAGAGAAATATTGTCATATTTATTTATATAAAACAAAGCTGAGATCACGTGGTCCATATTGATTTTAAACTTGGTTTTAAAATTTGATTAATAAAGTATGACTTTTAGTGGACTACAGAATATGGCATCATGTGAATATATACATAAATTGGAGGCTATTTAAAGTTTTTAACTGGTATAAATCTGATCATATTTTTTTATTGTTTAAATTCATTTTCTAGATGATTTAAAAAGTTTTATTGAAGTATAGTTGATTGGCAGTGTTTCAAGTGTGTAAAAAGAGTTATCCTTATATATAAACCTTTGTGTACATCTTTGGACATTTCTTAGATAAATTCCTAGAAGAATTACTGAAGTTACTGAGCCAAAGGAGATGATTACTTTTTAAAGCTCATAATTTCCCTCCAGTGTATTTAAATTAGCAGTGAATGAAAATAATTGCATCCTATATATATTTTTAATGTTGTATACAGAAATGTTAAATGATTATATTTTGGAAATATTTACACAGAAATTATATTCTGATTATGGAAATGGCAATAGACATGATCAGAGAGAATGAATATTGGAATAGTTTTCAGCTAAGCTTACATAAGTACTATTTACTTTTTAGTTGCTGTGTACAGACTATTCAAACCAGGTAAGTCACTGAGTTATAGAGAATGACTCTGAAGGCCTTAAAGATTATATAGGCCAATATCTTACCAAAATGAGACTGTAATATTTCTTTTATTTTTTGGGGGACTGTGATATTTCTTTTAGAGGGTCATTTAGTTTATGCTTGAACACTTCCAGGGACCAGGAGTTCACAATTTCACCAGGTAACCCACATATTTAGTCTTTTCTTATGGTACTTAGTTTTTTTTTTTAAGCAATTTTTATTGGAGGATAATTGCTTTACAATATTGTTCTGGTTTCTGCCTTACATCAACATGAATCAGCTACAGGTATACATACGGCCCCTTTCTCTTGAAGCTGCCTCCCATCTTTCTCCTTCCCACCCCTCTGCTTATCTGCCTTTGGGTCCTTGGAGGTGATCCAAACAGACTTCATAGCCAGTGAACCATATTGTTGGTTTACATTTCCCAGAAGTCATGTGTGGTACATATTATCTTCAACCCATATTTAAAAATTTATGTTCAGCAGGGGCAATTCTAAAAGAATCCAGCAAAATAATGGCACTAGATATAGGTCAGTTTCAAGTTACCTAATTATGGTGTACATGACTATATTGGACCGTGTGCCTCTGCCTCCTAGAATGATGAATTTGCTATTAAGGGAATATCTTAGACTGTATATATTCCCTGAAATATAATCCTGTGATAGGGACACTGGGGACTGTATCATGGAGAGTTTCCTGGTATGCAGAATTCTTAGAAGAAACACTATATTTGTAGGGCTGGTCAACATGATGCCTTATTTATTATTTAGTATTACCATGATAAATAGTAACATTTACATAGTACTTTTTATTTAAAATTATTGCACAACATTATTTTCTACTTTGATTTCCCATATAATCCTGTGAGGTAACTATAATATGTTCTTGCTACCCTTTTTCTTATTATTAGGTATAATTACGTTTTCTCCACTTTGTGAATGAAGTCAGTGTTTTGTCAAAAGTCACAGTTAACTTGAACTGAAATTAGTGCTGAAGTTCAGGAACAGAATTTCTGATTCCACATCTTGTACTCTCTCTACCTCTTAATTTAATATAGTACTTTGGTGGTTCATTGTTTCTTTTTTTTTCCTTACAGATAAAAAAAATTAATTAATTGTTTGGCAGTGCTGGGTCACTGTTGCTGCACACGGGCTTTCTCTAGCCGTGGTGAGCAGGGGCTTCTTTTCCTTGTGGTCCGTGGGCTTCTCATTGGTGTGGCTTCTTCCCTTGTTGCAGAACAGAAGCTCTAGGTGCATGGACTCAGTAGTTCTGGCACGTGAGTTTAGTTGCTCTGGTGAAATCTTCCAGGACCAGGGACTGAACCCGTGTTCCCTGCATTGGCAGGCAGATTCCTATCCACTATACCACCAGGAAAGTTCCATTGTTTCTTAGTGCTTATTGATTTTCATGATTTTACTACGAAATAAACACCTAAGAGTTCTCTATGGGTCTTGGGATTTCTTTAATCCAAAGATTGCTTTCAAAGCACCCTGTGGACTTGGGTCAGATGGAGTCTTTTTATTTTTATTTTTTTAAGAGAATTAATTTGCATTTGTATACCATGTCCACATGGCCAAAACCAATTTTTTTTTTCCAGACTAGTACAAATTTTATCAACAAGAGTGAATAAAGGTCAAAATCTTTCATTAGATTTGATTGCCTGTCACATTTATTGAGAGGAAGTAAAAAAAACTGGAAAAGCCTGTGACTGGCACGTGGTGAGTATCTGCTGATACTGGGCACCTTCACTGTTGAGGAAGAGAGGGCCAGGTTGGAGAGGGCAAAGATGACCCCTTTTGGGTCTAGTTAGTATTTATTTATATCCATCTGCTGTACATTTATAAACATTGGCGTCCAAAAGGTGGAAGAAAGAGAGAGCATAGATTTCTTGAGCCACGTACGACCTTTAGCTCCTTGAATGAGAAATGCCAGGGTGAAGATAAAGGTCATGTTGGAAATGAAGTATCAAGACTTTCATTAGTCCATGAATCAGAATTTTATTTCAGTCCAACTCTTCATGCTGCACCCTAGGGTGTAGTAAAACAGAGTTCTAATCAAAACAACATAATGAAGTATAATCTAAAAAAATAGGTTTATAGGTGAGTCTTCAAAACAGATGTGTTTTGTTATTTTAATAATAAAAGTGTCTAACCAACAAGCTTCTTTTGTAGGTCAGTATGATCTGTAAGATGCGTTTTTTTCAGAACTTCAAGCAGTCCTGTGGTTAGTAAGGCATTTAAAGGTCACATAAATAGAATGAAAATGGAACTTGGAAAGCTTTCAAGTTAGGAGCAGTGTAGGTAGAGATAACATTCACTTTCTTAGGCATCACTGTGTATTTTTTCTATGTGGACGGACTGATTGAACTCAATGAATTTGTTGATTCAGTTAATCAGTAAATATTTATTAAGTGATGGCTATGTGTCAAGAATATTATTAGATCTTGTACCTTATGTAGTCCTTTACTGCCACAAGTGGGCAAGAATAGTCAGGAAGTAAAAGGGTAATTGTGAACTGAAACAAATGCATCATATGATTGTACTAAGCTGTTTGCACAATCCCATGTTCTCAGGCACATTGCCTCCCAGAAAATGTTTCAGCTAGGTTTAACTGTGAAGATTTAAGTACCTAATTCCAGAATTATAAAGAAATTAGAAGTTTAGATCCTGTATTTCTCAACTTTTGTACATGTTACTCAGCCTTTGAAAACAAAGAATTATCAGCAGTCATAGTCACCATATCAGTGGAAATTGTTTTATGGAACTGGTGTTTTTATTATTTTAAAACCCCATAAAAAAAAAAACCCATGACACTAACATTTATAAGATAAACAGCTTTCATAGATTAAAAATGTATTAATAGCAGACAATTGAAAAAAACTGACAATAACACATTTATTTATGCAAATTTATTTCGTATCCTGAAGTTTGGTTCTAAACCTTTGTCACATTCAAAGTCTAGGGTTTCTCCTGAATCATTTTTAGTATCTGCAGTGATGCATAGTATCATGATAATGTATGGCTTTCTCTAACCCCCATTCCTGCTCTGTATCTTCTTAGCACTTTGGAGAGTTTCTGGCTACTATACCTTGGAGACATATTGAACTATACTATGTTTAAATATGTTGTTTCACTTTTTCCTTATTTGATTAATAAATCTCTGGAAGGTAGACAACCTGACGCTTCTGATAGGTAGATATTTGGAATCTAAGAGAGGATCCTGTGTGGATTCACGATAATGTTTCCTAGCTCTGAAAACTCTGTTATCTTTCCCAAGAGATTTGGCTACATTCATATAGGCAATGGGCTTCCCTGGTGGTGCTAGTGGTAAAGAATGCATCTGCCAGTATAGGAGATGTGAGAGATGTAGGTTTGATCCCTGGGTCATGAAGATCTCCTGGAGGAGGGCATGGCAACCCACTCCAGTCTTCTTGCCTGGAGAGTCCCACGGACAGAGAAGCCTGGAGGCTACAGTCATAGGATTGCAAAGAGTTGGACATGACTGAAGTGACTTAGCATGTGTAGAGGTGATAACAAATTGTAACACTAGTTGCAACAGGAACTTGCACATGGAAAATTTCTTTTGATTTAGATTGCAAAATTAACCTTTATTTCAGAAATGTTAAAATATGAAAAACGTGATCTTAGAATCAAGGAAATAGAGCAATTAAAGCAGAGGTGGCCATGCTGCTTCCTAGGAACTTGACCAACTGGGCAAAAGAGTTGGTGAATTTAGTCTGTTCTTGCATGATGTCTGATAACATTTTAGCCACATTGATTCTTCTGAGGGTGAATATGTATGTTTGTGGTTGACTGCTTTGATATATTCCATTTCAATTTCAAAATACCAGAAGCCAAGAGTGACTAAACCAATTTTATCAGTTGTTCACAAGAACACAGAAACCAAATGATCTAGAAAGAGTAAGACGTTTAAAGAAATTATGTTTTTCTGTTAACATTAATGTTAAAAAATAGCACTGAAACAAAACCAAAACACAATTCCTTCTCTTCCTAGGAAAAAATTCAACACTCACACTCATAGCTTTTAAAAAATACAATGGTTATTAAATAAAAAGTATACTTAATTTTTTTTACAGCATTGATAGGCTTCCAAAAAATATATACAGCTACTGAAATAAAAAGAAAGAAAATCAGCAGGTATTATTTCTGATGCTTGGTACAAATAGTGTGTAGATAGAACCAAATGCGGCTGGCTAGTTCTTTAGCAATGACAAATTAATTATCAGTATCAAAAGGAATTTATATAGGTATAAATTATAAAAGCACTGGGCCTTTATTTCTAGTTGTGATGGGGCTTTTCCTATTTGTGGTGAGCAGGAGCTACTCTTCATTGTGGTGTCTGGGCTTCTCACTGCAGTGGCTTCTTCTCATTTTGCTGTCAATCTTTCCCAGCATCAGAGTCTTTTCCAGTGAGTTGGCTCTTCTCATCAGGTGGCCAAAGTACTAGAGCTTCAGCCTCAGCATCAGTCCTTCCAATGAATATTCAGGGTTGATTTATTTAGGATTGACTGATTTGATTTCCCCGAAGTCCAAGGAACCCTCAAGAATCTTCTCCAGCACCACAATTTGAAAGCATCAATTCTTTGGTGCTCAGCCTTCTTTGTTTCAACTCTCACATCTGTACATGGAGAAACCATAGCTTTGACAATACAGACTTTTGTCAGAAAAATGATGTCTCTGCTTTTTAATAATATGCTGTCTAGGATTATCATACACACACACACACACACACTTTGTATGGTTTTCATTCTAAAATGTACAGAAAAGTTACAAGCATAATGCAAAGAACCTTTTCCTAATCCTTTTGAGAGCAAATCACTATGTGATGCCTGATCATTTTTGAATACTGTTTGGTATATTTCCTATAAATAAGAACGTTTTTGTACATGTCCTTAATATAATTATCAAAATCAGAAAATTAACATCGATACATTACTACTGTATAATTTGAAGAAGCCATTCAAGTTTGTTAATTGTCCCGATAATATATTTCTGTATAACAAAAGGATTCAGTTCAGAATCTTGTGTTATATTTAGCTGTCATATATTTTTTGTTTCCTTCAGTCTGGAAAAGTTTCTCATTCTTTTCTTGACCTTCATCATCTTGACACTTTTGAAGATTACAGACCAGTTATTTTGTAGAATGCCCATCAGTTTGGAATTACCTGATAATTCCCCATGATTACATTCAAGATATGCATCTTTGGCAGAAATACTAGACAAGTGACACTGTTCTTCTCATTACGTCATATCAGATGGTGCAAATTTCAACTTGTCACATTACTGATAACAAATTGATCTCTTGATTACGATAGTATCTACCAGTCTTAACTAAAGTTACTTATTTTTCTTTTGTAAATAGCAAGTACTTTGTGGTGAGGTACTTGAAGACTTTGAAACTTGCACATTCCCAATCAGACTTCAACCAATGTATTTATTTATGTTGGGATGGATTAATGGTTTTCTACTTTATTCAACTGATTATCATCTTGTAGTATCATTTGCTTGATGTTTCATTTTTTCCTTGCTTTTACTACTGGGTGCCCCTTTAAGATGACATTTTTTGTCTTTTAACATGTCTCTCTGAGGAAGCCCTGCTCACCCCACTCGGGAGCTGGCACCTTCATTGGGTTTCCCTCCTGCCCCACCTCTTGGATGCCCTCCTTCCCCTGCTCACATTCTGGCACCCTCCTCTGGGCTACTTTGGTTCCATCCCAACCCTCTGTCAGTGGCAGAGACCTCTTTCCTGCCCTGGCTTTTTGACTGAATTGTTCAGGAAGGAAATAGGAGGATGAACTTTTGTTCTCGGTCCTGTCCCTCAGTGCCTTTTCAGATCTTCACTAATTCATTTAAAAATGTATTTGGAGCCACAGTGTAGTGCTGCATACTGTCTTGGTCTCATACAGATGAAGTCACATCATTGTCCTGTGTTGAGAACACAAAATCTATCAGGGAAGCTAACATATAAATACAGCCATCTGAAATCTGCAGTTCTAGTGTTCTTTTTTAAAAATTAATTAATTAACTTTGGGCTCTGTTGGGTCTTTGTTACGGAGTGGGGGTTTTCTCTAGCTGTGGTGAACAGGGGCTACTCTTTTTTGTAGTGTGTGGGCTTATCATTGTGGTACCTTCTCTTGTTGTGTAGCATGGGCTCCAGAGTGTGTGAGCTTCAGTAGTTTGAGGCCTGGGCTTAATTGCATTGCAGCATGTGGATTCTTCCTGGACCAGGGGTCAAACTCATGTCCCCTGCATTGGCAGGTGGGTTCTTAACCATTGGATCACCAGGGAAGACCTGATAGTGTTTTAGTAGAGGCATAGAAGAAGAGACCCTCAAGGGTCATTTTGCCCACAGTCACAAGGGAGACTTCAGAGAAGGGGTCACACCCAAGCTAGTCAAGGACAGTCCAGGCTAGATTGAGGCAGTACAGATCAAGGCATGGAAGCCTGAATATACATAAAATCTCTGGGGAATAATAAGTGGTCTAGGATATTTGGGACCTGGGAGAAAATGAAGGGAAAAAAACTGCTTAAGTATAGATTAAGATTATAGCAGAAAAATTGGGGCCAGGATAAAGGATTTTGAATGTCATGTTAAAGTTCAGACTTTGCAGAGTAGACGAGATTTGTATTTTAGAAAGATAACTGGTAGCATTGTGGAGAGGCCACTGAAATTACATGAGAGACTAATTTAGGAGGATATTACCCAATCTTTCTTCCTAAGCAAGAGGCCCAGCTATGGTCTACATTAAAAAGCCTCCAGAGACAGGGAAGTTGGGAGAATTCTGTCTCCAAGTTTGAGCAAAGACAGTTGTGTGCGGATAAAGTTGTTGTTCAGTCACTAAGTTGTGTCCGACTCTTTGTGATCTGATGAACCCCAGCACACCAGGCTTCCCTGTCCTTCACTATCTCCAGGAGTTTGCTCAAACTCATATCCATTGAGTAGGTGATGTCATCTAACCATCTCATTCTCTGCCGCCCCCTTTTCCTCCTATCCTCAATCCTTCCCAGCATCAAGGTCTTTTTCAGTGAGTCAGCTCTTCATATCAGGTGGCCAAAGTATTGCAGCTTTAGCTTCAGTATCATGCTGGTAAACCAGCTCTTCAGAAAAATACAAAGTTCTAATTTGCAGCATTCGCTGAATGTCTGAGGGGTAAACAAATACACCCACTTTCAAGCTGCCAGCATCTCATGACTGAACAGAGCTTGGAAAAGATGAACACAATCTGCTGTCCCCAGTCAGTGCAGGCCAGCTCTAGCACAGTATTGGAAGGTGAAGAGGCTTCCTCTACAGGAAATGAAGCTGGATCATTCAGGCGGCTGCAACAAAATACCATAGACCGAGTGGTTTAAACAACATTTCTTTCTCACAGTTCTGGAGGCTGGGAAGTCCAAGACCAAGGTGCTGGCAGAGCCAGAATCTGGCAAGGGTCTGTTTCCTTCTTCACAGATGACCCTCTTCTCACCATGTCCTTACCTCAGGAAAGGCAAGGCATCTTTCTGAGGTCTCTAAGGGTATTAATCCCATCTGTAGGGCTCCACCCTCACGATCTAAGCAACCCCCAAATGTCTGCCTCCTGATACCATCACATTTCGGTTTAGGATTTTTGATGTATGATTTTTGAGGAGATGCTGGGAAAGACTGAAGGCAAAAGGAGAAGGGGATGGCAGAAGATGAGATGGTTGGATGGTATCATCGACTCAATGAATATGAGTTTGAGCAAACTCCGGGAGACAGTGAAGGACAGGGAAGCCTGGTGTGCTGCAGTCCATGGGGTCACAAACAGTTGGACATGACTTAGAGACTGAACAAACAATTATCTTACAGACACTGTTCTAAACACTTTACATATATCAACTCTTCCATTGTCACTCATGTTATAGATGAGGAAATTTACATACAAAGATATTAAGTAACTTGCTGGAGTCTCATAGTTGGTGAAAGTGCAGCAGCAGCCTGACTCTACCGCCCACTTTCTATGGAATAATCACTCTGCTACACTGGGAAGAGGAAAAATGCAGAGAGGACAAAATACTGCTATCCCCAAATATAATCCACTGCATAAATTATTAATAGGTCAGTTTAAAACCTGGCATATAATAGGTGTGCAATTAAAGTTTTTTTAAAAATAAATAAATGAAAACCTCCCTCACACCACTTAACCTTTTTGGAATGAGTGTTTTATAGTATTATACTTCTGTCTTGCTTTTTAATTGGGGATATTTTATAATTAAGATGATCTTTGAGCATTGCATTTTCCCAAGCAAGAATTTGAGAAATATCAGAAGAGTACGTATTTCTTCAGTTTTGAAACCTTGTGCCAAGTATGCTCCTAGACCATGGTGCTCTTCTTTATCAATAGATTTAGTTAGTTCAATAATTCATTTAAATAGCTCTTTCTCTCTTGATCTATTTTGCCCTGAAGAATTCTTTATGAGGCTGGCCAGGCTGTTCCCATGGAGGGTTTCATGAGGTGACAATCAGTGCTCTGAAAACCTGCCTTGATCTATGAGCAGTGTTGGTATACCCTGCCTGACACAAGTGCTCTGGGGTCTGTCTTTCTTTACCTTCCTCTAAGCTTGTTGCATCCAAAGAGTCTACTTTTCAGGAGAAGTCAAGGATGCATTGTTCCATCTCCATGAGGAGAGGCAGATCTTCAACTAAAAAAAGAAAACCTCTGCATTTTGAAAGACCAAATAGGTTGGCACTTAAAAGGGAATTCTAGCTGGTTAATTTAAGGCACTGAGAAAAGCATCCAGCATAAAAACGCTATCTGGCAGTGGGCCCACAACATTTTCAACTGGTTGTGAAATGGAGAGATTTTCATCACGTCCGGGACTTTGTTTTTCATTATCATGACCTCTGACACAGGAGAATAAGTGAGGATGCACAGATTGGTCATGGTATCATGACTACAGTCATGAATATGATCAATGCCAGTTGTAGCAGAACCAGAGATGGCCTCATGCTTGCTGACATATTTGAAGTAAAAACAACTGAACAAAAATTTCAAAATGTTTTCCCTAAAGGTCGTTTTGTGATTTTTGCCTTCTGATTTTTTCCCCCTTTTGTGTCTGAGAAGATACTCTGAAAATGTGAAGAGACTTTAGATAAAAGAAGGCTTTAGAAAGTTGTCAATTTTTTTTTTTTTCAGTTACTTGGCACACAAAAATTTATATGAATCCTCTGTGGTACTGGGCAACTTTCCAAGGCAGCTGTCATCCATGTGGTGACTCAGCAATTCAGACTACTTTAATCTTTTTGTCTGTGAAGTCCATGGAAGACCTCCATGTTCTTGGATGAAAAGAGAATCTTAGTGTTGTGTAGAGGTTTTTCATGGCTTCAGGCTGAAAGTGACAAATATATCACGTCTGCTCTCATTTCACTGGCTGGAGGTTTTCATGTGGCTGTGTGTGACTGCAGGGATCTTGGAAGTACAGTCTTCCATGTGCCCAGAAAGAAGAGGACTAGATGTCGGTGAGCACTGATCATGGCTGCCATAGCCATGTTGTCCCCTCAAGCTTGCTAGGCATCAACAGAATCCAAATAACATGTGATCCAGATGAATCTATTAAACTCCTAAGTTTTCTGCCACCTGTAAAAGCTTACACAGTGCAACTGCTGCCATTGTGAAGTCCATTACTTTTTTTTTTTTTCATTTCTTGTTTCTATAAGTTGTTTGAGGTTCTGCAAATGAATTCTGCCACTCGTAGAAAGTTTTCCTTTCTTGTTTGTCTATTATTCTGTTGTTTCAGACAGAGGAATGTTGCTCGAGTCCTTGGGTAGAGTCTAGATTTCTTCAGTTGCAGCAGTAGCCCCAACAACAAATGTACTTACTCATCAGCACTTTCAAGTCTGAATTTCTTCAACCTGAATCTTCCATGCACTATTGTAAGAGCATTTAGAGTTGTGTGATGCAGTTGGCCTCAACAGGACTGGTGCACTTTTTCTGCACTCCCAACCTGGGTGTTGGACTGATCTTTTTCCTGCACATCCTTTAAGGCTGCTTAGTGTCCAAAAGGAAATGGCCAGTTTAGGGATGATTGGGGCAGGTGTTTGCATCCAATATTTGTTTATTCCATTTCTAACACTCTTCATGGCTTTGTATAAACTCAAGTGTCTGATATAATTTTCCTTTTTCTAGAAAGCTCCTTTTAATATCCTTATAGTGTAAATCTGTGGGCAGTGAATTCTCTCAGTTTTGGTTTGTCTGAGATTTTATTTCTCCTTCATTTTTGGAAAGCTATCTTTATGGGGAACAGGGCACTCTATTGACAGCTTTTTCTTTTAGCACTTTGAAGGTATCACTCCACTGTATTCTGTGTTGCACGTTTTGTGATGAAGAGTTTATATAATCTTTTCTTACTGTGAAGAACTATTCACAAGCTAAAAACTTAGTCTTCTACAGGTTCATAGAAGCTAGAGGAAGACATGAGGTTTCTGAGTGAGAAACAAAGAACTTTATTACTCATGGCACAGAAAACAGAATGAGCACCAGCATATTTGCATCAGTTCCTCTTGCCCCTAAGTCCTATAAGGATGATGCAAATGATCCCAGATGGGCTGCATTATTGGAGAGGAGCCTGAAACTTAGGGGACCCAGATCTTTGATAATGAGCAGTAAATGTATCTATCTTTTATTGTGGAGGGAGACAATCTATCTTCTAAGACTGTACGCAAACCTGCTTTTTGCTCTGGAAAGAGACACCATTTCTATATCATCAGGCTGATTCATAGACAATATTGTATGGATAGTCTGGAATAATGGCCAATCAGTGTTTCACTTACAAAGATATTCAGAAACACATGTGACCTATAGAGAATTGTCTCTCTACAGAAATATGTCTCTCTCTCTTTTTTTTTTCTGACCTCCTTCAGGATTTCCTATTTGTTTTCAGCACTTTGAATGTGAGATACCAGGTGTGTATATGTGTTCATGCCTGCATGTGTGTGTATTTTGTTATTTATTTCTGTTAGTGTTCTCTGAGCTATTGGATCTGAGGTTTGGGGGTGGTCATTGATTTTGTCACACTCTTGGCTAGTATTTCTTCAAATATTTCTTCTGCTCTATTTTCTCGCTCTCTTCTGAAATTCCAGTGATACACATATTAGACCATTTGATATTATCTCACAGTTCCTGGTTGCTCTGTTCTTTTTCCTCCCTCATTCCTTGTTTTTTTTTTTTTTGCTTTGTCTTTCAGACTAGGTGATTTCTATTGACTTGTCTTTATCTTTGCTGAATCTTTTCTGGGTTTTATGAGATTATTCATGAGGCTCTAGAATGTATTGTTCATCTTTATTACTGTGTTTTTCATTTCTAAGATTTGAACTTGTTTGCTTCTTTTTCCCCTTCCAGATGTAATTGACATATAACATTGCATAAGTTCAAGGGATACAGTGTGATGATTTGATGTATGTGTATACTGAGATGATTACCACAGTAGGGTTAGTTAACATCTCCATCATCTTACATAAGTCCCCTTTTGCATGTGTGTGGTGAAAACATTTAAGATCTACTCTCTTAGTAACTTTTAAGTATACAGTACAGTATTGTTAACTACAGTCACCATGTACATCAGTGCATTAAATACAGTGCGTTAGATCTCCAGAACCTATTCCTCACATAACTGGAAGTTTGTACCATTTGACCAATATCTCCTCATTTCCCCTTTTCCCCAGCCCCTGGTAACCACCATGCTACTCTCTGCTTCTATGTGGCTTCTTTAGATTCCACATATAAAGGGCATTACACAGTATTTACATATCACTGTGTGACTTATTTCACTTAACATAATGCCCTCAAGGTCCATCCATGTTTTGCAATACACACATATGCACACTTATGTACACATATGTGTCATAAATGCATATATACAGAATTTTTAGACACTCAAAAAATAGAACCTGGCCCCACAATCTTTTAAAGCAATTTCTTTCACTATTCCAGAGAAACTATATGTAAATGCCTTAATACACAATGCTATATATGAATCGCCTTTAAGCTTGTCATGGCTTGAATTGTGTTCCCCAATAATTGATATTTTAAAGTTGTGACTTCCAGCACCTTAGAATGTAACTGTAATAGGAAACAACATCTTTGAAGAGGTAATCAGCTTAAAATGAGGTCATCAGGGTGTGCCTAAGCCAGTATGACTAGTGCCCTCATGTAAAGGGAAGCACAGGACACAGACAGAAAATAACACGATGGCACAAGGAGAAGACAGTCATCTATAAGCCAGAACGAGATGTGTGGGGCAGATCCTCCCTTCACGACTCTCGGAAGGAACCAACCCTGTTGACACCTTGAACTTGAATTTCTAAGCTTCCAAAATCATGAGACAAATTTTTGCTGTTTAAACCACCCAGTTTGTGGTACTTCGTGATAGCTGTTCCAGAAAACTATAATGGGCTTCCCGGGGGGCTCAGTGGTCAAGAATCTGCCTGCCAGTGCAGGAGATGCAGAAGATGCAGGTGTGATCCCTGAGTTGGGAAGATCCCCTGGAGTAGGAAGTGGCAACCCACTACAGTATTCTTGCCTGGAGAATCCCATGGACAGAGGATCCTGGTGGGCTACAGTCTGTGGGGTCACAAAGAGTCAGACAGGACTGAGCATGTATGCATGAAAACTAGTATAGGACCTATAGGCATAGACTTCTTTCAGTTACTAGCCCTGTGTAATGAGTTACCCTAAAACTTTGAAACTTGGAATAACCATTTTATTTTGTTCTTTGGTTGGTCAAGCATTCAGATTGGACAGTAAGGATGAATTTTCTCTATTCCATGCTATTAGAGTCTTCAGCTAGAAAGACCAAAAGACTGGTGGATGGAAATACCTTAAGACTCATTAATTCACATGTCTGGTGCTTGGGCTGGGAGGATGCAGACTAGAGCTATTGACTGAAGAGCCTGCATATGGCCTTTCCATGTGGTTTGGTTTCCTCATAGCTTGATGGCTTTACGACAGATGTGAGCATGGCTCAGGACTCCAAGCATGAATGTTCCAGCATACAGACAGAAATTGCATCATCTTTTATAATCCACCTTAGGAGTCACACAGTCACTTCTGCCATACTCATTTGATCTAAGTGATTATAAGCCTGACAAAATTCAAGGTTGGTCAGGAGTAGCCGATCTGGACAATGTTTTAGAACCCTCACAACTTCCTGAAATTATTTCCTTGGGAGGACTGGCATGTTTAGTGCAAAGCATATTTTCTTTTAATATAGGTCTTTGTAAGTCTTGGGCTATGTGAGATTAGACAAAAAGGGTAAGGTCAGATTAAATAAGGTCTGAAAGTCAAGTGGAGAAAGTTCTATGTGGTTAGGTAGGAAAATTAAGATTGATATAGCTTTTTAGAGATATTTGAATGCAATGAATAGAACCTCTTTATCTCCTTTTTAATAAGAAGATCAAATATACCAAAGTCATCCTCTGAGAGTATTAATATGGGGAAACTTTCAGATGAACACATTAATCAAAGCCTCATGCCCTGATCTAAGCAAGGGTTTGCCTGATCCAGAAGCTCATTTGACAGAATCAGAAATGCTGAAATGCAAATGTCAAAAATATGGTTACAACTTGTAGTTTTATTTATATGAAAGTCAGGGTGAGACAGATGTCTCTTCTCCCTGATAAAAGTGAATTCATGATATATCCAGTATTTAAAAGGACACCTGATCTAGCTGCAAATCAGTTTAACTCCTGGGCAGGGAGCTATGCTAGGTGTTATGGGAAGTGTTGAGATATGTTAGAACATGGGTGCTCCTTTAAGGAAGGAGTAATTTAGTTAGGACAATTCCCATAATAAGCTGAAATAATTAAAGCAGAGAAAAATTAAGTATACCTTGGCTAATAAAAATATTTTAAAATGATTCAGGCAGTTCCATGTCTTAGAATTTATTTCCCAGACTATTTTCATATTTCTACTACAGAGAAGAGTTTGATGGGTTTAAAAGATAAGTGAAGGAAGAAGAAGCTTTCTTTCCTTTTGAAGGCTAAAGTCCATTCCTCTGCCTTTCTATTCTACCAAAAGAGGATATAAGACGAGTGTATTTCTATTTTACAAATTTTCTTTATAGTGAAATTTGCTGTTTGAAGGATCTTACCTGGGATTCCATCCAAAGGGTTGAGTCACTATTTTATTAAAAAGGCTTCTTCTCTAAGTTGGTCTTTCGAATGGGTCTTAAGGACAAGTGGGTTATTGTGGGTCTCTTTTTATAGAAGTCTTAGATTGGCACACCTGTATTTTCCCACTTCTGGGGATCAAAAGAAGCTTGAAAACAAATCTTTGTCTAATGCAGACAAATGTACAATTGTACATGCCACTAAGTTATAAGCAATACAGGAATGTTGCCTGGCTGTTTATGAACTTCTCCATCAGGAATGACTTCTGGTTTTACAATTTAAGGAGAGATTGAGACAGATAAAAGGAAAGTTTAGATTTGTGTTTATGTATTGTTCTCTGTGGCGGAGTATTTCTTTTTAATATATGTTTGGTTGGTATTTTAAAATGCTGGGTTTGTACAGTGCTATACTGACAAGTCAATACTCCTAAGAAGAGTCATACATTATGTTACCATTTGCTTAAAAAGCACATGGACACAAGATGGTTTTTGAGAAGCAATTTATCTACCTTCATAATTATATGTATGTGCATGTATGACACCAAAGATGTAATGGTAATAATTCCTGTTTTCTAATGCAAATGCCTGGTGCTGCTGCTCTGGCATAGGCAAGTAAATAAATCAGCACTAGCAAACCTGAAATCATTCTCCAGGCAGGGATTCTACTAAACTTATCACCCAAGAAAACAAACACACCAAAAAGAGTAATGCGGAAACCTGTGAAATATGGGGGGCGTTGGGCCAGGCTTGCTGGGAAGCAAGGAGGGAAGAGGAATTGACACATGATAGGTAACCCATTATTAAACCTGGGAGACAGATCAAAGCTCCATTCCACCCTAATTAGATCAAATACAGCACCATTTGTATTCATTTCTGAATGACAACTGCATTTATAGTGAAATATCTTTGTAATATATTCTGGGAGATGGAATGCTGAGAATATGGGACGTTGGCAAGGACTAAATTGTAATATTACATTATAGATCTTAGGCAAGGCTCTTTTTTTAATGCTATAATGAATTCAGGAAAGAATAAAGTGAGGTAGAAGGCGACTTATGATGTGACTGGATGAACAATACTTCAGCATTCCAAAGATGGGGGAGGCATCAGGAAATGTCAAGGGATGGGGGCATTTCTGCAGTTAAAAATCACCTTTTGCACAGTTGTGCCAAAGGCAATTCTTCTCTCTCCTTTAGACCTCATGGTTTTATTTATTTAGTTAGTTTTCATTAGCGTGTTCAGCAGCAACTTTTGGTAATGTATTCACATTCCCAACACAAAGCATAAATCCTGCAGATTAAAAAAATGTGTGTTTAAGACTATAGGTTTATTTTTACTCAGATTAAAATAAAAGTTCCTCTTCCAATGCTCATTTGCAGGAGTTCTCATATCGGTTGATGCCTCTGATTTTCATCTTTCTTTTGGAATTGGAGGGGTAGCTCAATCTACCAACCCCATATTATAACAGCCTGTCCAGCAGTGTGTGCTCTACCAAGATGGGTTATGACTGGGCCAAAGCAGCGTCATTACGTCTTTTGGAGCCTGCTAGACTAGGATTCTATAACTGGCTCTTTCTTGGAATGAGTCCACTGAGCCGAGTTTTCTTATATCTAAAGTAAGGGGACTGAACCAGGTGCCTTTTAAACTTCTTCCAGAACCTATAATCACTCTGGAATCACAGAAGTGGTCTCTTACTTATTTCCCCTTATTTCCTAAGCACTTAGAAACAAATTCCAAATAATGTTTATAAGAGTATAGGAATGGAAGGGACCCTGAAAAGAATCTGGTCCTTCTTCCTGGTTTGATTTGAATACTTCAGATAGATGAAGAACTGATCACATTTGAAGGTAACTGGGCCAAGCCAGGCTTCAGCAATACATGAACCATGAACTTCCAGATGTTCAAGCTGGTTTTAGAAAAGGCAGAGGAACCAGAGATCAAATTGCCAACATCCACTGGATCATCAAAAAAGCAAGAGAGTTCCAGAAAAAACATCTATTTCTGCTTTATTGACTATGCCAAAGCCTTTGACTATGTGGATCACAATCAACTGTGGAAAATTCTGAAAGAGATGGGAATACCAGACCACCTGACCTGCCTCTTGAGAAACCTATGTGCAGGTCAGGAAGCAGCAGTTAGAACTGGACATGGAACAACAGACTGGTTCCAAATAGAAAAAGGAGTGCATCAAGGCTGTATATTGTCACCCTGCTTATTTAACTTATATGCAGAGTANGATGTGTTTGAACTGTGGTGTTGCAGAAGACTCTTGAGAGTCCCTTGGACTGCAAGGAGATCCAACCAGTCCATTCTGAAGGAGATCAGCTCTGGGTGTTCTTTGGAAGGAATGATGCTAAAGCTGAAACTGCAGTACTTTGGCCACCTCATGTGAAGAGTTGACTCATTGGAAAAGACTCTGATGCTGGGAAGGATTGGAGGCAGGAGGAGAAGGGGATGACCGAGGATGAGATGGCTGGATGGCATCACTGACTTGATGGATGTGAGTCTGAGTGAACTCCGGGAGATGGTGATGGACAGGGAGGGCTGGCGTGCTGCGATTCGTGGGGTTGCAAAGAGTCGGACATGACTGAGTGACTGAACTGAACTGAACTGAATTGTGAAGATAGAAATGAACAAATATTGTTGAGCATTCACCCTGGGACAGGCTAATTGGATTCTCAGAACAACCCTGGAAGAGGGTGGTCACTGTCCTGTCTGGCAGCTGGGGATCTTGGGCTCAGAGTTGCACAGGGTTAGTTAGCTGGCAAGAGGCAGAGCTTGGGTTTGTGCCTGGCTCCATCTACTTCTGGGCTTTCCTGCTGGCTCAGCTGGTAAAGAATCCACCTGCAATGCGGGAGACCTGGGTTTGATTCCTGGGTTGGGAAGATCCCTTGGAGAAGGGAAAGGCTACCCACTCCCGCATTCTGGCCTGGAGAGTTCCATGGACTGTATAGTCCATGGGCTCACAAATATCTCGATATGACTGAGCGACTTTCACTTTCTGTTTTTTTCTAGAGTCATAGCTCTTCACCCTAAACAGTGCCTTAAAAAAATACTGATCAAAATATGTTCTTCAGAGTACCAAGAATCTGCTAGAAAAGCAATTTATTTGAACGACTATGATGTGAAGAAGGTGTGGGACAAGAACTGTTCCCACTGAGCAGAAGTAGATACTGAGGCTTGGGAAGGTTGTGATGCTGTCAGTGGCAGCTTCGAGGGTAAAGCTCTAGACGTTTTCTCCTCAACTGACCTTCATTTCTCCACCTACTGTAGAAAAGTCATATTTAAAAAATAAATTGTCTTAATTCATTTTATTTTTTAATTAAAATGTATTTCTTTATTTGAAAAATATATGTTGATTTTCATAATGAACTTTCCAACCACAAATATTCAAATCAGATTGAACTTAAAAAGGAAAAAAAAATACTTAACATTTTTCGTACAGCTTTTATCATAAAATTTTTCCAACATATTTTCACCTAATCCTTTGGATATCCAATGGACTCAATACATTTTTCAAAGCCTAGTACTCAATTGCCTCAGCTGTTCTTGCTTTATTTAAAAAAAATATTTATTTTTAATTGGAGGATAATTGCTTTACAATATTGTGTTCATTTCTGCCACACATCAACATGAATCAGCCATAGGTATGTATATGTCCCCTCCCTCTTGAACCTTCCCTCCCATCTCCCACCCCATCCTACCCCTCTATGTTAGCACAGAGTACTGGATTTGAGCTTCCTGCATCGTACAGTAAATTCCCACTGCCTATCCGTTTTACATATGGTAGTGCATATGCTTTTGAACTGTGGTGTTGGAGAAGACTCTTGAGAGTCCCTTGGACTGCAAAGAGATCCAACCAGTCCATCCTAAAGGAAATCAGTCCTGAATATTCATTGGAAGGACTGATGCTGAAGCTGAAACTCTAATATTTTGGCTACCTGATGGGAAGAACTGACTGATTGGAAAAGACCCTGATGCTGGGAAAGATTGAAGGCGGGAGGAGAAGGGGACGACAGAGGATTAGATGGTTGGATGGCATCACCGACTCAATGGATGTGAGTTTGAGTAGACTCCGGGAGTTGGTGATGGACAGGGAGGCCTGGCGTGCTGCAGTCCATGGGGTCACAGAGTCGGACACAACTGAGTGACTGAACTGAACTGAACTGAACTGAAGTGCACATGTTTCCATGCTCTTCTCTCAATTTGAGCCAGTCTTTCCTTCCCCCAATGTGTCCACAGATCTCTTCTCTATGCATCTCCACTGCTGTCCTGCAGATAGGTTCATCAATACTCTCTTTCTAGATTCCATATCTATGTGTCTAAGGTAGAGGTGAGATCATATCTCGGGAGTCAGAGCTGTGTTGGGGGGTGTAGGGGAAATGTGTGTTAGCAGCCCTTTCTGTGTGTGCATTTTGACTGTCTCTCAGCTGTAAACTACACAGAACAATGTGCACCTTGATGTATTGTGAGGTTACCTGAGCTCATGCTTCGGCTGGGAAGGGGCTCAATAAACTCCTTCTCCCGTCTTCTAAATGTTTCGCATTCAGATGAGAGCAGACATCCACAGCTTGTCTCCACAGTGACACTATTATGACTAGAAATTAGACACAGTGATTTTGCAGTTTTTTTTTTTTTTTTGAAAATAGAAGGCCTTCACAGAGCTGTATTAAATTAGTCAGTTCCTACAGAGCTCCATTTTAGGTGTCCAGGCTGCTGCCACTGTAAAAGCATAATCACAGACACAAAATAATTCAACCCCATTGAAATTTATTCATAAAGACATTTAAAGAAAGTATTATTTTTCAAAAACAAAACCCAAATCTATAAACACACATACATAAGTATCCTTAAGGTTTGTGTAATGTTACTGAGCTGTGAAATGGAACTGTAGGCTCCTCTCACCTGAGTGCTGGCATCTCCATCTTTCTTGATGTATGTTGGCATTAATTATTTAACATCATAAATAAGCATCAATAGGAATCATTCACATTGATAAAAAATTCCTCTTAAGTATGTTGGGTTGGCCAAAAAACTTTCTTTGGGTTTTTATGGAAAAACCCTAATGAATATTTTTGGTCAATCCAATATAAGAACTACTTAAAAAGGAACAATTAGAATATTAAAAAAATATATTTTCTTGATTTTAATAATAATTTAGTTAGATGTGGCTGAATGTGCACTGGATTACTCATGTGTACTTTATAGTACATGTAACTGGAGTCATGTGTACATGGCACAGATTAAGTTTCATGTGCCCAAGATTGCTCATTTTAAGTAAAGTGTCTCTAGCTACATATAGTGAATTCACAGCACTTCTCAAAAATCCTCTGAAGAGAATGCAGAAATAGTCCTTAGCCTGGATATCCAGCAGAGGACAGTAAAGTCCCAGTTTTATTTTCTGAATGCTTTTCTTTCAGATGACTGCAGTTGTAGAGTGTTGAAGCACTGGGGCGGCTGACGTGTAATTGCAGACATTAAACATTTCCGAGGAGAGACATAAAATGTATTGTGAGGTCAATGAAATTCTTTGTCAAGTCTTCTCTGCAGGTCTGACCCCTTAACATGACAGTGCAGACCTGAAGGATAGGCCCAGCACTCACTGACTTGCAGTATCAAGTGTATAATGAACTTCACTGGCCAAGCACTTCCGTGTTTTATTTTGTTTAAACAGCAACAGCTTTCTCTGCAACTGTGTTAGTGTACAATTTCACCAAGCTATTCATAAATAAATTATATTGTTTTCATATCTTATCTTTTTGAATTTCAAGTTCTCTTAAGCAACAGACCATTCGGATTTGGTAAGATGGAAGGAGGTTTCTGTTCTTTATCCTCAACCCTCCATACCCTTTCCTCCCTTCAAATTTTTCTTGGGAGTTGTCTGGCAATTTGGCATGAGCAGAAAATGAAGAACAATTTCTTTTTTTCTAAATGAATTCTCAGAGGGCTAAAGGAAAATAGAGAACTATGGTGGGAGTCTTTGGTGAATTTTAATCATGTTTTGGGTATCAATCCTTGATCTAGGTGAGTAGAAATGCTATGTGTTACTTATCAAGGAGGTTGATGCCTAATGCAGGGGTCACAATAAGCTATTTATATGGTCAAATTGGAATAAAATGTTATGGGCATAAGTCGTTCAGAACCACTAATTCCTATGTTTCTTGGGAGAAAATCATGAAAAATCTTGGGCAGTAATAACACGTTCTGGTAAACCATATTTTTGTCTGTGCTCTGTGTAGCCACTCTACTGTTTGTGGCCCATGCTGGAACTGACCAGTGGGTAGTCACATCACATAACATATCAAAGACCTAGTGAGCAAAAGGAGAAGAAAACTACAATGGGCAATATGTATATATTTTTAGCTTAGAAATTCAGAAAATGACTTGTTGTTGACTATGGTGACTCCACTCAGTGTTCCACTGGTTCTGGACATTAGGAAAGCTTTGAGGGCTGAGATTTTGTTCTTTCTGGAGAGTTACCAGAACATAAGTTCTTCATCTTCAAAGCAGGCCATTTTGCTCACCTGATGAAAGAAATACCACTGTTTAGATCATTGTCTGTTCTTCATATAAATTGTTGGATGAATGAAATAGATTATTATTTTAAAAAGTCAGGACCAAATCAATTGAAGAGTTTTTTATTAGGCATATACAATCTATATTTCCCATTACAAACTGAAATTTTTTCCTATTAAAAACTTATTTAGTCCATTTATTAAATTCTTGCATTACTCTTTTGGAAATGATTGAAACCTAATCTTTATGCTGAAAGTACATTGTACTGTAAGCTTAGATGAATATAAATGTTTTAATAATTACTCACTATGCTAGGTATAGAGAGGTAAGCAAAGAAATGGGAAGGCGTTATCCTTATTCTTGATGTATAGAATGTCAGTGGGGAGATGAGGCCAAGTCATGTGAAAGTACTAAGAACAGGATAAGACAGTGTATCATTTAGAGCTTTATTTCAGATTAGCAGCAGCAGCAGTATAATACAGATTAGGAGAATACAAGATCACTGGAGACAGATGTGATATAGGAAAACTTGTTGTTGAGATAGGACTTGAACCAGGTAGTGAACATGGTCTGTTGTGGGGCAGAGAAGATGAAGGGTATTCAAGATGTTTATTCTCCTTGGACCTTGAAATAGGTTTTACCTATGCCTTTGTTAGAGCAAGTATCATACTCTAGAAATTATTTACATGTGGATCCCATATCCCGTATTAGAAGTGTAAGCTGTTGAGGAACAGGGCATGTGTGCAAGCTCAATCGCTTCAGTTGTGTTTGATTTTATGACTGTATGGACTGTGGCCTGCAAGGCTCTTCTGTCCATGGAATTCTCCAAGCAGGAATACTGGAGCGGGTTGCTGTGCCCTCCTCCAGGGGATCTTCCTGACCCAGGGATTGAACCCATGTCTCTTACATCTCCTGCATTAGCAGATCAGGTTCTTTTCCACTAGCACCACCTGGGAAGCCCCCAAGGAGGGGCAGGGACATTATCTTAAATAACTGGGAGTCCTCCACTTTGCCTGGCTCAGAGTAGAAAGTTAATACATACTGTTGAATTTAAAAAATGGAGGCTGAGTACTGGAATGAGCATGATATCTGTGTGTAGATTTAGGGTGAAGTGCAGAAGATAGGGCTCAGTAAGGAAATCCTACCAGCTGAAGCAGAGAATTTGTGTTGCGAGTAGTAGAAACAAGTTTGAAGCAATTGAAGGATGTTACCATTAAGGAAATAAAGGAAGAATTTTGATGAGATATGGTAGTAATAAGAAACCACTTAAGCAGTAATGTGACATAAAGTTAATGTTATAGGAAATTAATCTGGCTGTGATGCAAAACTAGCATCAAAACACTAAAGTATTGGAATTTGACAATACAAAGGCTTTTTTCCATTTTTTATGTTTTTCTTTTTCTTAATTTTATTAAAAATTGTTTTTATTGGAGTATAGTGGCTTTACCATGTTAACCATTATATTAACCAATGTATTAACCATTGTGTTAACCAAAGCCGTTACATGTTAACCATTAACATGTAAATGTGCTATTTTCTGCTGTACAGAAAAGTAAACCAGCCATGTGTAATACAAAGACTTCTAAAGCAGTCATACTTTTCCTTGCAACCTAAAATGATGAATATACACGAATAAATTGTTGGTCAACATAGTTTCACAAAAATAACTTCTTTTTCTATAAATAAGAAGAAAAAATAGTCACTAAAAGAGAGAGATAAAGCCAGAAGAGTTACCTTGAAATAATGTGAACTCATTTCTTTAGTATGTTCTAAGCAGATTCTTCAGTTCAGTTCAGTTCAGTCGCTCAGTCGTGTCCGACTCTTTGCAACCCCACGAATCGCAGCACGCCAGCCCTCCCTGTCCATCACCAACTCCCGGAGTTCACTCAGACTCACGTCCATCGAGTCAGTGATGCCATCCAGTCATCTCATCCTCTGTCATCCCCTTCTCCTCCTGCCCCCAATCCCTCCCAGCATCAAAGTCTTTTTCAATGAGTCAACTCTTCGCATGAGGTGGCCAAAGTACTGGAGTTTCAGCTTTAGGATCATTCCTTCCAAAGAAATCCCAGGGCTGATCTCCTTCAGAACAGACTGGTTGGATCTCCTTGCAGTCCAAGGGACTCTCAAGAATCTTCTCCAACACCACAGTTCAAAAGCATCAATTTTTCAGCACTCAGCATTCAGTATTAGAGAAATGCAAATCAAAACCACAATAAGGTATCATCTCACACCAGTCAGAATGGCCATCATCACAAAGTCTACAAACAATAAATGCTGGCTAGGGTGTGGAGAAAAAAGAACCCTCTTACACTGTTGGTGGAAATGCAAACTGGTACAGCCACTATGGAAAAGATTGTGGAGATTCCTTAAAAACTGGGAATAGAACTGCCATATAACCCAGTAATCCCACTGCTGGGCATACACAGCAAGGAAACCAGAACTGAAAGAGACACATGTACCCCAGTGTTCATTGCAGCACTATTTACAATAGCTAGGACATGGAAGCAACCTAGATGAATGGATAAGGAAGTTGTGGTACATATATAAAACTCAGGAAAAGTAATGTATTTGAGGATACATAAATACATAAAGGAATGTATCTGAGTCAGTTCTAATGAGGTGAATGAACCAGAAGCCTATTATACAGAGTGAAGTCAGAAAGAGAAAGACAAATACTGTATATGAACACATATATATGGAATTTAGAAAGACAGTACTGACGATCCTACATGCAGGGCAGCAAAGGAGACTCAGATGTAAAGAACAGACTTTTGGGCTCAGCAGGAGAAGGTGAGGGTGGGATATTTGAGAGAAGCACTGAAACATGTATATTACCATATGTAAAATAGATGATCAGTACAAGTTTGATGCATGAAGCAGGGCACCCAAAGTTGGTGCTCTGGGACAACC
>SJYQ01096270.1:113266-123491 GCA_006410935.1 Redunca redunca
ATCCATATGTCTTCTTTGGAGAAATGTCTATTTAGGTCTTTGGCCCATTTTTTGATTGGGTCGTTTATTTTTCTGGAATTGAGCTGCATGAGTTGCTTGTATATTTTTGAGATTAGTTGTTTGTCAGTTGCTTCATTTGCTATTATTTTCTCCCATTCAGAAGGCTGTCTTTTCACCTTGCTTATAGTTTCCTTTGTTGTGTAGAAGCTTTTAATTTTAATTAGGTCCCATTTGTTTATTTTTGCTTTTATTTCCAGAATTCTGGGGGGTGGATCATAGAGGATCCTGCTGTGATTTATGTCAGAGAGTGTTTTGCCTATGTTTTCCTCTAGGAGTTTTATAGTTTCTGGTCTTACATTTAGATCTTTAATCCATTTTGAGTTTATTTTTGTGTATGGTGTTAGAAAGTGATCTAGTTTCATTCTTTTACAAGTTGTTGACCAGTTTTCCCAGCACCACTTGTTAAAGAGATTTTCTTTACTCCATTGTATATTTTTGCCTCCTTTGTCAAAGATTAGGTGTCCATATGTGTGTGGATTTATCTCTGGGCTTTCTATTTTGTTCCATTGATCTATATGTCTGTCTTTGTGCCCGTACCATACTGTCTTGATGACTGTAGCTTTGTAGTAGAGCCTGAAGTCAGGCAGGTTGATTCCTCCAGTTCCATTCTTCTTTCTCAAGATTGCTCTGGCTATTCGAGATTTTTGTATTTCCATACAAATCTTGAAATTATTTGTTCCAGTTCTGTGAAAAATACCGCTGGTAGCTTGATAGGGATTGCATTGAATCTGTAGATTGCTTTGGGTCGTATACTCATTTTCAATATATTGATTCTTCTGATCCATGAACATGGAATATTTCTCCATCTATTAGTGTCCTCTTTGATTTATTTCACCAGTGTTTTATAGCTTTCTATATATAGGTCTTTAGTTTCTTTAGGTAGATATATTCCTAAGTATTTTATTCTTTTCGTTGCAATGGTGAATGGAATTGTTCCCTTAATTTCTCTTTCTATTTTCTCATTGTTAGTGTATAGGAATGCAAGGGATTTCTGTGCGTTGATTTTATATCCTGCAACTTTACTGTATTCATTGATTAGCTCTAGTGATTTTCTGATGGAGTCTTTAGGGTTTTCTATGTAGAGGATCATGTCATCTGTAAACAGTGAGAGTTTTACTTCTTCTTTTCCAATTTGGATTCCTTTTATTTCTTTTTCTGCTCTGATTGCTGTGGCCAAAACTTCTAGAACTATGTTGAATATTAGCGGTGAAAGTGGGCACCCTTGTCTTGTTCCTGACTTTAGGGGAAATGCTTTCAATTTGTCACCATTGAGGATAATGTTTGCTGTGGGTTTGTCATACATAGCTTTTATTATGTTGAGGTATGTTCCTTCTATCCTTGCTTTCTGGAGAGTTTTTATCATAAATGGATGTTGAATTTTGTCAAAGGCCTTCTCTGCATCTATTGAGATAATCATATGGCTTTTATTTTTCAATTTGTTAATGCAGTGAATTACATTGATTGATTTGCAAATATTGAAGAATCCTTGCATCCCTGGGATAAAGCCCACTTGGTCATGGTGTATGATCTTTTTAATGTGTTGTTGGATTCTGATTGCTAGAATTTTGTTGAGGATTTTTGCATCTATGTTCATCAGTGATATTGGCCTGTAATTTTCTTTTTTTGTATCATCTTTGTCAGGTTTTGGTATTAGGGTGATGATGGCCTCATAGAATGAGTTTGGAAGTTTACCTTCCTCTGCAATTTTCTGGAAGAGTTTGAGTAGGATAGGTGTTAACTCTTCTCTAAATTTGTGGTAGAATTCAGCTGTGAAGCCGTCTGGACCTGGGCTTTTGTTTGCTGGAAGATTTCTGATTACAGTTTCAATTTCTGTGCTTGTGATGGGTCTGTTAAGATTCTCTATTTCTTCTGGTTCAGTTTTGGNTTCTTCCTGGTTCAGTTTTGGAAAGTTGTACTTTTCTAAGAATTTGTCCATTTCTTCCATGTTGTCCATTTTATTGGCATATACTTGCTGATAGTAGTCTCTTATGATCCTTGGTATTTCTGTGCTTTTCAATATGCTATCTAGGTTGGTCATAACTTTTCTTCCAAGGAGTAAGTGTCTTTTAATTTCATGGCTGCAAACAGATTCTTATTACTTTGCAATTCTAATTTTAGTAATGAACAAACAGGTAATAAATGACAACCATTAACATGTAGCAAATAGACTTCCATGGAATATGGTGGTGGTTTAGTTGTGAAGTCTTGTCCAACTCTTGTTACCCCATGGACTGTGTAGCCCACCATGTTCCTCTGTCCATGGGATTTTCCAGGCAAGAATACTGGAGTGGGTTGCCATTTCCTTCTCCAGGGGATCTTCCCAATCCTGGGGTTGAACCCGGGTCTCCTGCACTGCAGGCAGATTCTTTACCAACAGAGCTACCAGGGAATTCCCCTCCATGGAATATGGGGGAGCTTCATTTTGAAGCCAGAGATGGTTTCTTTAACAGCGTGATGTTGAATGTTCAGGGGGAAAGTCCCTTTGATGTAAATATGGTCTTACTAGAACAGTTTCAACCATCTGGAGAACAGCATTAAGGTTAGGGTTAGGGTGAGGGTTAGTGTTAGCACTACAGAGTGCTATGCTGTATGTAAACAGGGAGTGTCAGAGAACAACATTAGCAAATTACCTGCGTGACACAGACACAGACACATCACGTTGCTCACAATGAGCAAAACAGCCAGGACTCTGGGATTAGAGGCTGAATCCCGCCTCCGCTGGGCCACAAGGGCAGTCAACAGTTGGGGGCTTTAGTGGAAAGACACATGTTTGGTTGGCAGGCTTTAGCCTTTTCATTTGTAAATGTGGGGAAAAAAAATCATCATCACCCATCCTGAGGTCTACTCATTCTCTAAGGTCAGTTCAAATATCCCATCCCAGCTGTCATTTTCTCTTTCCCCTTGACTCTCTTCCGTTTCTGTTCTTAACAGATTTTATACCTACTTATTTGAACTGATCATATTGTATTTTTCAGCACATTTAGTGACTATATATGTCTCTCTCCTCCCACTAGATTCTGATTTTCTTGAGAAGGGGATCCACATTTCATTATCATTATTTTTGTATCTTTAGAACAATTACCCTGGGAAGAAAAATTAACACTTTACTGAGGACAGCATGGTGCGATGATCAGAGACTAAGCTTTAGGCTCAGATAGGTTTGTGCTTGCAGGTCAGTCCAGGCAAGAGTTAAGAACTTAGGCAAATTACTGAACCTTTCTGAGCCTTGTTTTTCTCCTCTGAGAAATGAGGAGAATGATACCTATCACATAGGGCCAGAAATGGATTAGAAGAACTAGTATGTGCCACTGCAAAGCTTGGGTTGCAATTATGATCTCTAACTTCACCTCAGACCTCAGGGTTGAGCAGAAATCCTGTTTCCTTAATAGCATCTCTTTTCCATTCACTACAGCAGTCCTGTACATTCACTAGCCCACTGGTTATTTACAGGTAGGTGACATATATACATATATATTGAGCTCATATATCTTAAGTTGAACACCTTATCCCAAACCTGTTCTGCTTCTTGTGTCTCTACCCCAGTAAATGAAACTGCCACCCAATCAGTAGGCCAATCTATGGATTTGGATTTTTTTGTTTTAGTTTTTTCAGAGTTCCTTTTTAAAATTGAAAAGTATTCCTTATTAGGAGAACTATCACAGATATATGTAATAGTATACATAGTTTTCATCTATTCCCCTTTTCTTTGGCTTACTGCCTCAAAGTTTTTATTTATTTTTAACTTTATGTTGGAGTAACTCCTTGGAAGAAAAGTTATGACCAACCTAGATAGCATATTAAAAAGCAGAGACATTACTTTGCCAACAAAGGTCCGTCTAGTCAAGGCTGTGTTTTTCCAGTGGTCATGTATGGATGTGAGAGTTGGACTGTGAAGAAAGCTGAGCGCCGAAGAATTGATGCTTTTGAACTGTGGTGTTGGAGAAGACTCTTGAGAGTCCCTTGGACTGCAAGGAGATCCAACCAGTCCATTCTGAAGGAGATCAGCCTTGGGATTTCTTTGGAGGGAATNGGAGATCCAACCAGTCCATTCTGAAGGAGATTAGCCTTGGGATTTCTTTGGAGGGAATGATTCTGAAACTGAAACTCCAATACTTTGGCCACCTCATGCAAAGAGTTGACTCATTGGAAAAGACTCTGATGCTGGGAGGGATTGGGGGCAGGAGGAGAAGGGGATGACCGAGGATGAGATGGCTGGATGGCATCACTGACTCGATGGAGCTGAGTCTGAGTGAACTCCAGGAGATGGTGATGGACAGGGAGGCCTGGCATGCTGCGATTCACGGGGTCGCAAAGAGTCGGACACGACTGAGTGACTGAACTGAACTGAACTGACTGATATTGAGATTTTCTAGAACTAACACCAAAAAAAAAAAAAAGTTCTTTTCATCATAGGGGACTGGAATGCAGAAGTAGGAAATCAAGACATACTTGGAGTAACAGGCTTGTTTGGCCTTGGAGGACAAAATAAAGCAGGGCAAAGGCTAACAGAGTTTTGGCAAGAGAATGCACTGGCCATAGCAAACACCCTCTTCCAACAACACAAGTGGGCTGTAGGAAGCATCACTATAAACAAAGTTAGTGGAGGTGATGGAATTCCAGTTGAACTATTTCAAACCCTAAAAGATGGTGCTGTTAAAATGCTGTAGTCAATATGCCAGGAAATTTGGAAAACTCAGCAGTAGACACAGGACTGGAAAAGGTCAGTTTTTCATTCCAATCCCAAATAAAGGCAATGCTAAGGAATGTTCAAACTACTGCACAATTGCACTCATCTCACACACTAGTAAAGTAATGCTCAAAATTTTCAAAGCCAGGCTTCAGCAATACATGAATGGAGAACTTCCAGATGTTCAAGCTGGATTTAGGAAAGGCAAAAGAACCAGAGATCAAATTGCCAACATCCGTTGGATGATGGAAAAAGCAAGAGAGTTCCAGAATAACATCTACTTCTGCTTTATTGACTACGCTAAAGCTTTGACTGTGTGTATCACAACAAACTGTGGAAAATTCTTCAAGAGATGAGAATAACAGATCACCTGACCTGCCTCCTGAGAAACCTATATGCAGGTCAGGAAGCAACAGTTAGAACTGGACATGGAACAACAGACTGGTTCCAAACTGGGAAAGGAGTACATTAAGGCTGCATATTGTCACCCTGCTTATTTAATTTATATGCAGGGTACAACAGTGAAATGCTGGACTGGATGAAGCCCAAGCTGGAATCAAGATTGCTGGGAGAAATATCAATGACCTCAGATATGCAGATGACACCACCCTCATGGCAGAAAGCAAAGAACTAAAGAGCTTCTTGATGAAAGTGAAAGAGGAGAGTGAAAAAGCTGGCTTAAAATTCAATATTCAGAAAACTAAGATCATGGCATCTGCTCCCATCACTTCATGACAAATAGATGGGGAAACAATGGAAACAGTGACAGACTTTATTTTTTTGAGCTCCAAAACCACTGTGGATGGTGGCTGCAGCCATGAAATTAAGAGACACTTGCTCCTTGAAAGAAAAACGATGATTAACCTAGACAGCATATTAAAAAGCAGAGACATTACTTTACTGACAAAGGTCTGTTTAGTCAAAGCTATAGTTTTTCCAGTAGTCATGTATGAATGGGAGAGTTCTTTCTTTCCATAAAGAAAGCTGAACACTGAAGAACTGATGCTTTTGAACTGTGGTGTTGGAGATGACTCTTGAGAGTCCCTTGGACTACAAGGAGATCAAACTAGTCAATCCTAGAGGAAATCAGTCCTGAATATTCATTGGAAGGACTGATGCTGAAGCTGAAGCTCCAATACTTTGGCTGCCTGATGCGAAGAACTGACTCATTGGAAAAGACCCTTAAGTTGGGAAAGATTGAAGGCAGGCAGCGAAGGGGATGACAGAGGATGAGATGGTTGGATGGCATCACTAACTTGATGGACATGAGTTTGAGCAAGCTCCGGGAGTTGGTGATGGACGAGAAGCCTGGTGTGCTGCAGTCCATGGGGTTGCAAAGAGTCAGAAACAACTGAGCGACTGAAATAAACTGAACTGATAGTTGATTTACAATGTTGTGTTAGTTTCAGGCATACAGAAAAGTAATTTGTTTATACATATACATTTATCTGTTCTTTTTTGAATTCTTTTCCCATTTAGCTCATCACATAACATCGAGCAGAGTACCCTGTGCTATACAATAGGTCATTGTTGGTTATCCATTTTAAATATAGCGGTGTGTACATGTCTTTCCCAAACTCCTTAACTATCCTCCTCACCCACCCTGCCCCGGGTAATCATAATTTGTTTTGAATTTGTCTTCTTTGCCCTGCACACCTAAATTAACCCCTGAGCTTTGTCAATCTGTCTACTCCCCTCTTTACCCACTTCTACTCCCCAAGCCCCCACTATCAACATTTCTTGCCTTGTTCTCCAACAACAATCTGTAAATGGTTATCCTGCATTCACAACCATGCCCCCCTCTATCAATTCATTCATATAACACATAAATGTGAGACCATTCGTGTTTGGGACTTGTACATCTATCTGTTGGTGGCACAGACGGTAAAGCATCTGCTTACAATGTGGGAGACCTGGGTTCGATCCCTGGGTCAGGAAGATCCTCTGGAGCAGGAAATGACAACCCATTCCAGTACTCTTGCCTGGAAAATACCATGGATGGAAGAGCCTGGTAGGCTACAGTCCATGGGGTCACAAAGAGTCAGACACGACAGCGACTTCACCTTACTTACCTCACATCTATCTAACCCGGTGCTCCCTTATCAAAGCACTTATCATGATATATTAGGATACATGTTTGTAATCCTCCCTGTGAACTCCCTGAGGGAGGGAAAGCATGCTTGCCTTGACGTCACTGTAAACAAACACTGTAGATGGCAGGTATGTCATAAATGGGGGAAAGGAAGAACAAAGCAACTAGCATGGATCTTGAAAGAGTAACTCTTCTCTTCATACTCTTATTTTCCCTGTCTTCCTTACCTTTTTTTTTTTTTAAATTTTATTTATTTATTTATTTGGTTGCACTGGGTCTTAGTTGCAGCACTTGGATTTTCAATCTTTTCAATCATTGGGGCATTTGAACTCTTACTTGCGATATGTGGGATCTTGTTCCCCGACCAGGGGTTGAAGTAGGCCCCCACTCCCCTCTGCACTGGGAGTGTGGAGTCTCAGCTGCTGGACCACCAGGGAAGTATTCCCCATCCCCCTTTTCTTTCCATTCTTTCTTTTTCTCTCCTATGTATAGTCATTGGTTTTAATTTGTATCATTGTTTTAACTATGATTAATATCATAATTATTATCATCATCAGTCATCACCTAATGTCCCTTCTAGCAACAGCTAGAAAACCTGGATGGGGGCCCAGCAGAAAAGGCTGCAGGGACTCTGGTGAAAGCTACTCAGGGGACTTTCGAGGAGAAGGAAGGCATTCTGGACCCTTCTCAGTTACTCATTTGAAGGCTTCTTATGGAGGCAAGAGGGCTTCCCTGGTGACTCAGATGGTAAGGAGTCTGCTGGAAAAGCAGGAGACTCAGGTTCGATCCCTGGGACAGAAAGATCCCCTGCACAGGGAATGGCAACCACTCCAGTATTCTTGCCTGGAGACTTTCATGGAAAGAGGAGCCTGGCAGGCTACACTGTCTGTGGGGTCACAAGGAGTTGGACATGACTGAGCGACTGATACTTAAAGAGGAGAGAAGCAGGTTTACATCTCACATTGATCTACCTGGATCACCAGCCTGACTGCTTTCAGTGGAAACAGATAGGTTAGCTCCATCTCCAGTGGCCTAGCTACTGGGCTCCATCTCATTTGTCCACAAAGCCAGAGGGTTTTGAACGAATTAAATGAACTTAACTCTCTACTCCTTGTACTTTGGTCCTCAATTTTTCTCTTTCAGTATCTTCTTGCTTTCTTTGTCCATAGGGACCCAGTATTCTCCTGCCTAGAAATCTTTAAATCTACACTCATTATATAGAGATTAGGCAACTTGTTGAAAGTCACATACAACTAGTCATTTGCAGAATAGGGACTAGAATTTGGGTTTTCTGAATTCTAGTCTTTCTTACCATAACAACTTGCCCAATGTGAAAAACGGAAATGAGTTCAGAATGGAGCAATGGAGATTATCTATGACTGTGTGTGTGTGTGTGTGTGTGTGTGTGTTTGGTATATGGTGTGTTTTGGAGGTGAGCAAGTGTTGTTGTTGCTCATTCATGTCTTCCTGCCCTCTGCCACCATTTTCACTCCTTCATGCTCCCCACTCCTGTTATCATCTTATTTCCCGCATTCAGTTGTCCCATTCTCTGCCTGTCTTTGTCTCTCCCCACAAATTGCCCTTTTTCGAATGCTCTCTCATTCCTTCCCCAATCCTAATCCCTTTCATCTTTTGCCTTCTATTTCTCCTTCTCCTTTCTCTGCAGCTCTGAAGGTTCAATAGTTCCCTAAAATATATGAAATGTTGGAGCTTTAAGGGACATTAAAGATGTATAATTTTGATTAATTTATATCATACTCAGTTTTATAAGGACTATTTGATATCCAATGAGCCTTTGGAAAGTCTTAAATTTTTTTTTTTTCTAAATTGGTAATATTACATTTTTTTTTCAGCAAAACTAAGTCAAGCACTTGAAGACCAGTTTCTCCCTTGGGAACTTTATATCTCCTCACAAAAGGATGTGTATGCCAATCTTTGCCAGTATGGAAACTGTATGAAATGAACTCTTTGAAAGTTGTAAATGAAGTTCTATACTATGTATCTATATCCAGTTTTAGGGGGCAGTGGTAGGTGTAGGAGGGCAAGATTTTGAACAGAGATTAAGCAGAATGTTGTCAAATTGAGGAATGGTGATAGTGGGATGAAGTTGAGAAGAATTGGTAAAGGCAAGAAGACTGGATGAAGGATATTTGGAACCTTGGTTGACAAATGGGCAGAGATGAAGGCTGGAAGAACTGTGAAGCAGGCTGTGCTGCTGAGGTCTGAGGTCAGCTCAGAGTCAGGGGTTTTCTCTGTTGGGATAGTGTTCCATTGCCATGGGCACCTCCTGTCTTCCTCTATCTCTCATGTTCTGAAGTGGAGCCTACTGAAGGGTCAGGCTTATAAATGCCGGACTTGAAAATTAACAGAAAAGGCCCTTATTTATAGCAGATTTCTTATTGTCTATGATGGATGATCATACCTCCTGGGAAATGGATGTTTCAGGGCCTCATATTTTCCTTTAACAATCTGTCCATCCTGTTCATTCGGGCCTCTTTTTTTTTTTGGCTTTGCCACATGTGTGGTTTGTAAGATCTTAGTTCCTGGAAAAGGGATGGGACTTGGGCCCACAGCAGTGAAAGCATGGAGCCCTAACCACTGGACCACCAGGGAATTCCAGGGAAATCCAGGTCGTGACGTTGTCTTTTAGTGACCTAACTTCTGGGATCCAACACTTTCTGGGAGGACAGTGACAGGAAGTTCTAACTTCTCCTTCTACCTAGGTTTCTTCTTAATAAGAGAGTAATGTAGAAGGCTTAGCGAAATATCAGAGCATCTGAATTAGCTGATACATGGTTTCAGTTAAACATCGTAGACCAGCCTCATACATCTCCCAGTCTAGACACTCTGGACTGCAAGCTCTTTGGTTTCTATTTAAATAGTATAGAGATTAAGATCACAGATTAGGTGTGGTGGGAGGTAGGGGGGAAGTTCGAGAGGGAGGGGGCATATGTATACCGGTGGCTGATTCATGTTGATGTTTGGCAGAAACCATCACAGTATTGTAAAGTAGTTATCCTCTAATTAAAAATAATATAAAATTTTTAAAAAGTCACAGATTAGGGATCCAAATTGCCTCAGTGTTTCTTGTGTGACCTTGGACTCATTATTTTACCTGTTTCTTAGTTTTCACAACTTTAAAATGAGGATAATAATAGTAAAAGTAAGGGCATGTTCAGTTCAGTTCAGTCGCTCAGTTATGTCCGGCTGTCTGTGACACCATGGACTGCACGCCAGGCTTCCCTGTCCATCACCAACTTCTGGAGTTAACTCAAACTCATGTCCATTGAGTCGGTGATGCCATTCCAATCATCTCATCCTCTTTCTTCCCCTTCTTCTCCCACATTGAAGGCAGAAGGGCATATTTCAGTTCAATTCAGTTCAGT